>VDFB02234763.1:0-31948 GCA_007258455.2 Sequoia sempervirens
AGAAAATCAAATAGAAAAATAGAAAAATCATTGAAAAATCTGGAAAAACAAGGTAAAAAGCATGTGAAAAGGTATCAAAAGCATGAAAAATCAGACCAGATTCTGGAAAAATCAGTCAAAACCAGTCAGATCTGAGGAGTAAAATCACAGAAAATCAACTCAAAAAGGATGAAATTTATGAAAAATCTGGTTAAGTCTGAAATTCGCCATGAAAGAAGGTCCTTGAAATGTGGGACGGAAAGATGAAGGAAGGTCTGGAAGCTCATGAAGTCCGCCCAGCAGCAAAGAGGAATGTCCAAGACTAAGATGAAGTCCGCCATACTTGTCCTAATCTCCTCCAAAGTCCGCCATGTTCAAAATGGAAGTGTCAAAGGTTGGGAAGTCCGCCTAGGCACATGAGAAGGGAAAAAAAATCAAAATTTTCACTAAGTCTTGATGCCTACCAAGGAAAATTTCGAAATTTTTGCTAAGTATAAGAGCCTAAAAAGGTGGAATCAAGATTTTGGCTAAGTGTTGTGATATTTCCAAGAGGCAAGGTGTTAAGGCAAATGCTAATACCTTTAAAAGTCCGCCATGTTCAAAAAAGATGATGCAAGCCCCCTCCAAAGTCCGCCCTAGAAAAGAGGGATGTCCAAGATGCTTGTCCAAAAGGGTTGGAAAGTCCGCCATGGTCTATGAAGAAGGAAAAAATCAATTTTTGCTAAGTGTTGGTGCCTGGTCAAAAGACAAATTCGAAAATTTGCCTAAGTATAGAGGCTAAAAGATGAAAAATTAAGATTTTTGGCAAAGTGTTATGACATTTTCAAGGGGCAAAGTGCTAAGTTTGAAAGGAAAGTGCTAAAGGAAGTGCGCCATGGTATGAGAAAAGTGGAAAAGACTTGAGCAAGTCCGCCTGGGATATGGCAAGGGATAAAATGAAATGTGCCTAGCATGAAAATGGAAGAGAAATTAAATTGCCTAAGTATGGATATCTAGAGAAAATGCTACAAATGTGACAAATTTGGCCAGAGAAAAATGCACAAGGCAAAGAGAAAGGAGAGCTCGTCCTTGGCCAGAAGAGATAAAAATTTGTCAAGCGTCAAGGAAATTCGCCTAAGAAAGACGTCCAAACAAAGATTTTGCCTAGAAAGATTCGTCCGAGCAAAGAAAAAATTGACTTTGGCAGAAGAAAATGTGCCCGGTGCAATTAAAAGTTCGCCATGGCAGGGAAAAATGAGGATCGGGCATAACATTTGTCGACGAAATGGCTAGAATTTTAACTTGGCTAGACGAAAATTGGAATAAATTTGGAAAATAAATTTTTAGCCAAAGAAAAAGGAGAAAGATCGAAATAGCTATGGGTCCAGCACGAACGGGTTGGAAATAAATTAAAATATTTTAATATTTTAATAATTTATTTCCAAATACTTAAAAATATGAAATGCCTTGGACAAAATAATGGATGGAAAGGCAAGCTTCAAGTCCGCCCAAGGTGAAGATGTCCAGCATGAAGCAAAGTCTGCCCAAGGATGGATGTCCAGGACAAGTGCAAAGTCCACCTGGAGAAGTGTCCAAGACAGTCCAAAATCCGCCCTCAAGCATGATGGAAAATTTCTAAGGCATAAAGTGCCTAGAGGGGAGATGAAAATGTCAAGGACACCATGAAGTCCGCCCACACATGGCATGAAGTTGGTTAAGTCCGCTAGAGAAAAATGAGACATGTCCAAAGAAGTCTAAAGTTCGCCAAGCATAAAGAAAAGATGGTGAAACCACTAGCAAATCCGACTTTGCTCAACTGAGAAATGGCACAAGCATGATAAAGTCCGACTTTGACTAAGGAAAGGATGTCCAAAGCAGCTCAAAAGTACAGTTTACTGAGAGAGGAGTTCTCAAGAAACTCAAAGGTAAGTTTGCCTAGGGAGGGGCTCAATGCAAGACCAAAGTAAAAGAATCAAAACCAAAGATGCAAAATTCAGCAGAGTGGCTAAGTGTGGAAAGAGAAAGCAGGGAAGGTGAAGGGAAAAGAAGTAAAAGAGGAAATGAGCAAAATCGCAGCACAAGCCAAATTGAGGTTGAGAAAGCAAATCCATGAGCCAAAATTCATTAAGAGGCATCGAGATGGCCAAAATTTTTTGGCTAAGTTACCAAAATAGACACGAATAGCAAAATTTGGCTAAGTATGGGAAATACTTCTGAAGAGAAAATTCAAGATTTCCATCATCATGTAGAAAGCCGCGGGGGCATTCTTCTCAGAGTTTCAGACACTTACAGAAAGAATATCCGGACATCTTGGAAGGATTTCATCTCTGAGAATTAAAGACAAACTTGAAGTAGTGTTTGAGATTGGTGACAGAGAAGTGTTCTAAAACAAATTTTTCATGCTTAGACATTTCTAAGGCACACAAATTGGACAATTCAGAGAGAAATCCAAAAGGAATAACTTATCAACCCAGTTCAAGCGGGGAGAAAGTTCAAAACAACCAACTATGATCCGGACTTACACCTCCAAGGGGGCTTTGGGACTCAAAGATTCGATACGAGGTGAGAAGAAGAAATCAAAGTCTCAAAAGGAATCCAGGATCACAGTTAGGAAGGAACAAGCACAACGGACAGAGTCATCGGCAAGGAAAATATCCTAAGGCAAGCACGTGGAAGAAAAACGAAGCAACCAAGGAAGACATCCAGCACGCTGAGGTGGCGCCTCGTCATCTTCCAGCCAATCAAATTGTTCCAAATCAATATGCAACAACATTCTATTTTATTGTTGATTTATATTTAGCAAAAGGGACAAGTGTCCTCAAATGAAATTTTCTCATTGGTCAAAAGTGACAAACCCTAATTAGGGTTTTATTTTGTAATCTCGGCCGTTGATTTGAAATCAATCTTGGCCATTGAATTGTAATTGGGGAGCCTATAAATTGAGCTCGCCCCCTCATTTGTAATGTGTGGAGATAGAGTATGAGATTGTTGCATTGAGACTATTTCGAATAATAAAAGCTCTTATGCATGATTTGCTTTGAACAACTTTTATTGTCAAATAGTAAGCGAGGTTGCATATCTTCTTCCGCCATAGATTAAAGTTAGAATTAGATTAAGTAGAATTTGCTTTGAAAGTTGGTTAATTGAATAAGAGATTGATCGTATTGATTCAATGGTGAAGTGTAGCTCATACTTTCTTCGAATGGATGATTTGCATTCGATGCGTAAAGTTAGCCTGAGCTCTTAATTGTGGAAGCTTAACTTCAGACTCATTCGAGGTTTGAAAATTATCATCACAACCTTTGAAGATTGCACCCATTTTGCGTATATTTGTCCCGGTGAGGAAGTGAAACAAAGTGCTGGTTTTATTCCCTTCTGCAGTCTTTCATCTCTTGGTTCTTAGGCATAAGACTAGATTCTCCCACCAAACCCTATCGCGCATTTTTGAGATCCACCTTGGAAGTCCTAAAGCTGAAGAAAGCCTTTTAATGATAAATTCGCTAAGTCCCACATGTAATGTCCCCTTTTCGAGCCTAACTTTTTCAGTGACCGTTAGCCTTTCCTTGGGAACCCGGAGGCTAGTCAGAAGTTAAAATTAGGGTTTCCTAATTTTGAGGAGGTTATTGTTCGAAGATGTCAATTTTAATGGCGGATTCCTTCTGGGTTTTCAGAGGGCTTCGCAGTGGTATGATCATTCCGGCATTCTGGGTACTTTTTGGAATTTACTATTTTTAGTAAATTCTATTCTTGGCAGCTTGTCAGATGATGTTCAGCTCGGTTGACTTCCTGTTTCAGTGGTCAGATGTTTGGATCAGTTTTGGCTTCAGTGCGCCTCCGGAGGGATAAGTTAAGTTATTTCATTAAAGGCACATTTAAATATTATATTTTAATGTTGACCTTGGGCTTAGAAGTAATGACTTAAAGATGTTTTAAAAAGGGGCCATTGAGGGTGGCGCCCTCATTAAATGATTATTTTAATTATTGCCTAAGTCAAGCAAGCTTATATTGGGCGCACCTTTCAAGATTGACTTTTAATTAAAATATCATTTATTAATCTTTGAAGGAGAAAGTACGCCTTCTTGAGGAGATCAGGGAATTTGACCTAAAAGATGATTTTAGGGTTTCGTGAAGTCAAACGAAACTTATAAAAAGAGGGCTTGTGCATCAGTTTGGGTTATCTTGAAAAATACACCGTTATGCTGCCGGATTGAATCTGGATCACTTCGAGGGATGAAGACCTCCTAACCATTGGGCATCTCTTCTCGTTTGTAAGACAACGACTAGTGATGATTGTTAGTCTAGTGTGAGTTCTTGGAATTATTGCATTGTAATCCGCATTCATCCATTTAGGATCAGTTTGAGCATATTAGAGTTTTCTGTTTTCAGCATATTAGCTTTAGCAGATTCGTTGTTTTATTGATAAATCTAAAAATACAAAAATATGTCTTATGGGTATTGCATAAACTCATTGGTCTAGACTAGGCGCCTCTTTGAGCAAGGTTATAGATTTTTTGAAGCATTGTCAGATTTTATAATTGAAAATTGCCCCTGTACCTGGGCCGTACCATCTGCAGATGCTTGGGATTCGTGCCATTAAATATAATCTGATCTTTGGTACTGTTTCTTGTTCCTATGCTGGACGCCATCATTCTATTTGTGTTTTGCATTTAATTTTAGATTGTTTGATGGAGTATTAAGGGAGATACGAACTTTCCAAGGAATTTCTATGTGCTGTTCTATGATGAAAAACACAGGTCTGTCAGACAGAATGGAGAAATCTGCATCTTGTTCTTGACGAGTGTGAATGGATCTTGAGATCTTGTGGCATACTCGCCGGTGGAACGGGGCGAGCATCCGCAGGGGTGAATACGTAATTGATACTTCCGCGCAGATGCTTACTGCGGCAAAGATCGAACACAATATTGCAGTCTTCTCATGACGGTTGTATTGTGACAAAACGAGTGCGGAAATAAGTTGTAGGTGAAATCGCTGGAATTGCCGCCAGATGTATTGTAAGCCGTTACCTGCTTAAATGTTGTGATACATACTTCCTTGGTATTTGCTGCCGATAAGCGGGTAGGCAGAAACATCTTTGGGTGGAGTACGGAAATTCCAAATATTCCGCGTTTTCCTTCGTTTTGTTTCGATTACTAGATGAAATAATTATAACTCAGCCCTATGGTAGCTCTTCCCGATGCGGGTGAGCAAGCACATTCTCGGTGTTGAGTAGTTTAGTTATTCAACATTTCATTTCAAGCTTGCTTTCTGTAGTCACTCCGTCATATGGTCGCCCCTCACTCCGCCTTGGATTGGGTAGCACATACTTGACGTTGAGTTCCCTTCTGTATCTTGAGTTTACTTTCTTGCACGTTTCGGTTTATCCATCTAACCTTAACGGGTGCACTTGCTTGAATGTTGTAATCTGTTAATTTAAACGAAAAAATTTGGCTCGGTATGTTTACCACTTGTGAAAGATCCTAAGCTAGCGTAAAAATTACTTGACCATTACCGGCCAAATCCTGCTTGGCCATTGAGCTTATCCACGTAATAGAGACCGACAAAAGAAACCTTGAGATAACCATATGATATTTCTCGCCCAATCTTAGCATCTGGCAGTGTGGTTTTTCAAGAGAGGATAGAGTGTCTTTGGACATTTTATTCTGTGTGTTCGGTGGATGATAAAACGTACACCAACATAGAATTGGCGCTAGAAGGAGGGCTGAAGGAAAGAAATCTTTGCTACATCCCAAGGGATCGTTTACAAGTTGAGGCAGTAGGCATGATGCAGAATGGTACTACCCCATGAGTTTCCTTTTCATGTACCTGTTGAACAACCAGATCAACCTCCAACGGATATTATTGATCAGTTATATACACTAGCTTGGAAGATTGAAATATTCCGAGCCAATTTTTTCAATTTTTACCAAGTACACAACAATGCAGAGAGCACCCATTAGGGTTAGATAAATCAAACCAGCAGATTACAAATAACTCGTTGCCAAGAATGCGCACTCAATCTCAACAAGAGAGAGGCTGTCATATGGCAAGAGGAGCGTCAGTGCCTTAAACAAAATGCAATTGAAGGTAACTCTAACCAAGAATGCAGAAGGGACACGAACATATGGTCGGAGGAAGGATCTTCTCGCTTCTAAAATCGGCTGAAAACAAACTCCGGCACCAGCATGTACTGCAATCGGTATGGAAAGGCTGACCATATGGTGGAGTGCACAGAAATTTACAAATGCTAATAAAGGGGAAATAAGCAAGAATCTTTGAAGTACTAGAAGATCCAGAATGTGCTTTCCAACCCGAGACGGAATGGGAGCTACCATATGACGGAGATATAAAGAAATACAATTGCGTATACAGAATGTAAATTAAGACTGAGAGAAATGCTGACAGTACTACTTTTCAACTTACAATGAATATTTAAATGCCTGCAAGATCAAGTATTAGAACTCTTCAAATTGCTGCAACAACAAGGAATCTTTTACAAAGCCTTTAATGATTTCCTAACACCAATCCAAGAAGGAGAATGCAGATTTCTCAAATCTGATTATGACAGACCTGCACTTTAAAATATATAACCAGCAACACAGATCCTTGTCAAAATGCTCATAACTCTCTCATTTCTCACCCAAATGATCTCAAATCTGATGCAATAGACCTTCAAAATGATGACGCCTAACTTAGTAATAAGAAATGGCATCTAAAAGTGGTTATTAATTACTGACACGAATCCCAAGGCACTCCAAAAAGTACAACCTTCAAGGAATGACGAATTTGCATTATAAAATCATAAACTTCGTATTAAAATCTGCAAATATTCATGAAGGGGCGCTTCCAACAGGGAAACACAATGAGACAATACCCAGAACGAGAATGTTTAAGATTTGAGACTTGTGAGCAGAAATATACATTCAGCAGTCATGACCAGCAACTCTGGAATTGACAGGAAATGATAAAACTCAACTACGAAGGATAGGAAACCAACTATAACTGAAAGACAAATCAATAACACTCAAACCTCTCAACTAGTTGCTGTCTTTCAAGCAAGAAGAAGAGCCAAGCTAGGAGGCTTACATTCCTCGAAGCAATCCCAAAGCCAATCCGGCAGCATAACATTCCTGTAGACAAAAGATACCCAAGTGAAGACCCAAGATGCCTTTTTATAATTTGCGAAGACCTTTCCAGAAGCTTCAAGAAACCCTAATTCCTTTTCCCTCCAAGAAAGGGCGAACTTTCTTCAAGGCTTCAACTTTGACTTTTTAATTAAATTCATCACTTCAATATTGGCGTCCAACTTAAGGTTTTAATTCAACCTTAATAATTATAAAATAATCTCAATGATGGCGCCACCCCTTAAAGACCACCTTTTAAAACAACATTAAGTTAAGAGATTAGGCCAAGGGGGGAATATAACATTAAAATATAATGTTATTTAAGTGAAATGAACTTATCTCTCCGAAATTGCATCCCAAGGCCAAAATTGAATAAACCAATTGAGTCGACTGAAGAGGAAAGTCAACTGTGCCGAGACCAATAGGACCACTACCAGAAATAGAATTTACTAAAAATAGTAAATTCCAGAAAGTGCTCAGAATGCCAAGCAAAACATATCACTGCGAAGCCCATAGAAAACCCAGAAGGAATCCGCAGTTCAATCACCAATTTAGGGGCAACCGCAACCTCCACACAAGAAACCCTAATCAAACTGTCCCAGTAGCCTACGGGTCTCCAGAATAGGCCAACGATCATCTGAGAAGATCATGCTCGAGAAGGGGACATTACAAAGACACAGGCCGATCGTGCTCAATTCAGATAGACAAGCCGGGTCCTTGCTAGAGAAGAGGAAAAGGGAAAGAGATTTGAGGAAGCAATCCAGAGGGATTTGATAAGGTAGAAAATTGATCGTCTGAAGCAAACCTTTGACGAGATAGAACGATCATACGAGATAGAACGATCATATGCTACAGGCTCATCCTCAAATCAGAGTGTTGATAGTAAGATGAAGGATGGTGCTCCCGGCCAACGTTCCTGATCCTAATCAAGATCCTCAGCCAGTGTTACAGCCTGACTTGGGTTTTCACGACGAACAAGAGGATATCATCGCCGAACTGTTCAGCCTCGCGTGGCAAGTGAGAAGAAGTGCTCCTGATTGGTTTCGCATGCGCTACATTCTTGAGGAGGAAGAAGAAAGAGCACAACGAATTGAATTCAATATCCAAAGGGACCTCCTTGTTGAGAGATTCGAAGGTCTTCAACGAGAACAAAATCAACAAGCCAACCGACAGGCGAACCAATCGGCTCTTGCACCATCAGCTCCTGCACCACCTCGACAAGAGTAAAGAAGAGCACGCTGGATCGAATCGGCTCTTTCTCAGCAGATAGACTTTGGAGAATTACTAGATCAACTCCATATTCTTTTAAAGAATTTGTAGAGCTATCGCCTTACAGGAATAGGCAGAGAAAGAAATCTGAAGCGTCACAGGAGGGAACATCTAGCGCAGTTGGGTCCAGTGAAGAGGTGCCAAGTGAGGAAATTCCTTCTGGTCTCTTTCAAGCCTCGCCGCCACATACTCCAGTTCCAGATTATCAACAAGTTCCAAATTGTCAACAAGTTCCAGTGGTTGCACAACCAGTGCAACCCGTTCCACCAATGCAACCAGTTCAACCAAACCAACCAAACGCCCCAATGGCGTGGCGTCCAGCCAACGCGTCGCCTATGACGTTTGGTGTTTACCATGATTTACCAAAGAATCCGGAACATTTTTGTTCCAAGTTTCATAGTGGTGACCTGAACTACACTGCAGACGAACATATCAAGCTCTTCGAAGATCTTCTTCAAAATAGAGATATCCAAGAAGAAGATGTTGCCTGTAGGTTGTTCCCCTACACATTCGATGAGGAAGCTTCGTATTGGTATGTCCATTTGCCAGCTAACTCCATCCGCACGTGGCAATAGATGAAGACTGCTTTCTTGGAGAAATTCAGGCCACCTATTTCCCCGTCTGATTTATATAGGCAATTTCTGGATATCAAAAGACAAGAACACGAGCCTATCAGCACGTTTAATAATAGATTCCACAAGGCTTATACAAGGCTGAGAGATCCTTACTTGTTAGACGATGCAGCGACACTGCCCATATATTATGAAGCTTTGGATCGTCTTATAGCCATGTTTGTGAAGTCGACAAACCCGCTCCCAGTGGACCTGAAGGGGGCATATGTTGTGGCAATTACAGCTAGCACTGGTCTAGGAGTAGGTATGGCTCCTGGTCCACTAAATTACTTGGGAAATGCAGCCTCCCAGAATCAGATCCAAGATATTAATTGGGCATTGGCTCATCAAACGCCTATGATGAACCCAGTTCCTCCAATGGGCAACCAAATGGTCCTTCACCCCGGAGCACCTATGTCCCAAGTACCACCAGCTCAACCTATATATCTTCAGAATGCGACAACTTCCACGCGGACTCAAGAAGAGAAGGATGAAATGAAAGACTTGATTGAACAAGTCAAGAAGCTGTCGACTGAGGTCACCTATTTGAAGGGACAAAATAGCCAAATTCAGAGTTTTCAAAAGAGCTATCACGCGCCTCAAGGGAATTACCAAGGTCAAGGTCATTCCGGATACCAAAGGGACAATCAAAATTATCAAGGGAATAATCAAGGTTTCCGGAATAATAACTCAGGCTTCCAAAAGAAGACTTGGAACACCAGACCTAACAATACCGTGACTACCTCGGTAATCCACCAACGACAATAACGTCTCCGCCAACAAGGTATTCCTAGTCGAAGAAAGACTATTAGATTGGTAAATGATAATCACGGTACCAACACCGGAAGCATTGTCGTGAGTTCCAGGTAGCCGCCGATATTTTCAGAAGTGAAAGAAGGAACTCAGAGGCGGAAGATCCTCCAATAACCGGATATGAATTAGTTCCTGCACCGAGGTATGATCAAGCCCTTGTGATTGAAAGTGTTCGATTTCCTCCTCAGGAATATCCACGGTACCAACAAGATCAGAGGTTTCCTCCTGCATCTGCAAACGGCCCAGTGGAGGCGCCAAGATACCAAGATGAACCAGGGATTCAAGACCCATCTAGTCAGCCATCTACGGTCAATGGTTACAATTTTCCTCCACTATATAATAGTGTTCTGGTAGAAGGAACCAGAGAAGTACTTCAATAGGCGGCTGGAAATCCATTTAGGATATACCAGAGGAATCATCGTCAGAATGAACCTTTGACTACATCTGTTCCACCAAACAATTTCCAGACCCCACCAAATCCGAATGCTACCAATGTGCCATCTCTTCCCAGAGATTCGCCGGAATACCATCAGCAAAATGCTCAGGCAAGTGGAGTAAGACAAGTCATCGCTCCACGAACAGAACAAACCAGACAAGCTGCCATTCCCCAGGCGAGACAAACAAGACAAGTGAACCCTCAAGTGGAACAGATTCAGGCTCAGCCAAAAGAACGTCCCCGAGAAGAGCTAAAGAGGTTAAGTTCGTGTGTATTAGAAGAATTTAAAAAGATGAAAGTCAACTTACCTCTGATTGAGCTGATGAGAATTCCTGAGATCCGGGAAACGCTTTTGGGCAGTTTGACCGAAGTAGTTGTTCCAAGAAATGTTCCACAAAGTGTGCCAAACCGAGGAGTACCCAATGCTCCAGCAAACACTAACATTGCCGAATCAGAAGTGACGGGCAATATATTTGATGCTCCGCAACAACCTTCTGGTGTTGTAGAGATGACCCAAACATCGTCTGGGAATTCTAATCAAAAGGACATGTCACCAGAAGAAGTCCTTATGGACATGGATATTTTTCGAGAAGAAGTCCTAGCGAATGAACAACCGCATACCCCGCCTAGACAGGACATTGTTCCTAGAAATCAGAAAGAGAACCAAGATACCAATAAGCAGGACAAACATCCGGTAGTCTTCTACCAGGGAAAAGACGAACCTGCCCCATTTTTTTTATCAGTTAGAATATTTGGTAAAATGCTACACAACTGTCTAGTGGATTCCGGTGCCTCAAGCAACGTGATGCCACTCGCGGTCTGCCACAGGCTGGGACTTGTACCTGCAAGAACCAACAAGAAAGTCACACAGTTAGATAAAACGGAAGTCCCAGTTATGGGAGAATTAAACAATATCTACATGCAGTTAGCGGCAGACCCAAGAATACAAAGCTACATAGACATTTCAGTGGTGGATATCCCTGACGGGTATGGCATGCTCTTGAGTAGAGACTGGGCGAGAAGATTGAACGGGTATATTGCTACAGACTTTTCCCATATGTGGTTGCCATGGAAAGGAGTCCCAAACCAAATAAGGATTGATAGCACCCCAAGGCTCAAGTTAATGATTACTGAATACGGAGAGAACAATGAGATATTGTTTTTAGAGATAGATTTAGGCACTTACAGGCCTAAAACAAATGAAGTTCTCATGTTGCATGAATCAATCCAGGGAAATAATTAGATAACTGACTCCACAAATGTGTTGATTGAGAAGGGGGAGAGCTCCCAAGACAGTGATAGAAGAATGTTCGAAAGTTTCAGAAACTTTGTTTGGAGGAGTATCCAAATGAAGACGGAATTGCAAGAGGATATTCATATTCAAGATTTGCTGTTACCAAATTGGTGCCGAGTACATAACACGGCTCATTCAGAATTCATTTGCAAGATGTGCCATAGGGCCATAAAAGAAGTGCAGAGAAGTATCCCACAAACATTAGGTTTTCTAGATCATGTAGAAGTCAATCACATCGATGGCTTTTCCTCAGTGAGAATACAGGAAATGGAACCTGAGCAAGAACATCAAGAAGAAAATGAAAACCTACAAACTCGGCAGTCTTTACAACAAGAACAAGTTTGGATCTTAAAGTTTGATGGATCCCGATCGAAGAAAGGAGCTGGAGCTGGTTTCGAGTTGATCAGTCCGAAAGGAGAGGTATATCTTGCTGCTCACAGATTGGAATTCCCATGCATGAACAATGTAGCAGAATATGAATCTCTGATTCATGGGTTACTGCTAGCACTCAGGAAAGGAGCAAGAGTATTACATGCTCTTGGAGATTCGGAAATAGTCGTGAAGCAGATAAAGAAACAATATGTCTGCCATAAGAAAAGATTGACTTGTTACCGCAACAGAGTGTGGGATATTGTTGTTTGATGCTTTCAATATTCAATCCATGAACCGATCAAATAATCAATTAGCAAATTCTTTGGCACAAGCAGCCAGTTCACTGGAGCTGCTAGCCATGGATGGCATAAGTCAGTTCACAGTGGAGCTATCATCCCTACCATCTATTCCAGATAATATTACAAACTTTCAAGTCTTTGAAGACGATGACCACATTCGTGAATTTTTAACAAATTGCGATGTTTTTGTAGCGCAAGTTATTGATGAGGAAGAAACACGAAAGGAAGCTGAATTTGATGATGATGGCATCCTAAACTTAAAGACAAACATCATTCCGAGAGGGATGATACAATTAGAAAGGATATTTGACCAAGATCAAATTGATCAGATGAAAAGTCAAAGGATTGAAGGTGATCAGTACGAGAAAGTGAACCTGGGATTGGAGCATGAGGTTAAAAATGTATGCATAGGAAAGACTTGCACACCTGAAGAAAAGATGAGAATTATTCAGAGCTTGAGACAGTTCCCTGACGTCATAGCATGGAGCTACGAAGATTTGAGGACCTACGATACTTCCATCATCACGCATACAATTCCGCTCAAGCCAGGGAGTAAACCTTTCAGACAGCGCCAGAGACCAGTTAATCCGTTGCTGGAACCACTCATCCATCAGGAGGTCAAGAAATTATTGACAGCAGGAATCATTTTCCCAGTGCGCCACTCAATGTGGGCCACCAATGTCGTCCCAGTGCGGAAGAAAAACGGAGAAATCAGGCTATGCGTGGATTTTCGGAATTTAAATAGAGCCTCTGAAAAAGATAATTATCCGCTGCCATCGCTTGACGAAGTATTGCAGATTGTCAATGGTTCGCAAATGATGTCCTTTTTGGACGGATATTCCGGATACAACCAGGTCCTAGTGGAATATGAAGACAGATTGAAAACGGCGTTCACAACGAATGGGGAACCTTTGCCTACAAAAGAATGCCCTTTGGGCTAATTAACGCAGGGGCCACGTTTCAGAGGGCCATGGACATCGCCTTCCGGGATTTGATTGGAAAATGTATAATCATCTACATGGATGATCTGACAGTGTTCTCGAAGAAGAGAGAAGACCATGTGGAAGACCTAAGGAAGGTATTTCAAAGATGCCAAAGGTATGGGATTTCCTTAAATCCAAAGAAATGCATCTTCGGGGTTACCGAAGGCAAACTGCTAGGTCACCTGATCACTGAGAGAGGAATATTGATTGATCCTGAACGCATAGAGGCAATATCAAGGATTCATTTGCCTACTAGCCAAAAGGAACTGAGATCTTTCTTGGGCCCTAGCAGACGTTTCCAGAGTGATTTACAGATACTTACTATTTATAGTAAGTCAGCGTACCAAGATGCTATTTTAAAGGTGGCACCTCGGGTTCTTGCTTTGGTCACTGGGCCAATCTGCTTTGATGATCTGATGAACAAACAGTGTTTACTTGGGCATTTAATATTATTACAAGTCTATTAATCTGACTTTATAATATAAAGTCACTTTAATGAAATATTAAAATTATTAAGTGGCGAATTATAAAGTATTTAATACTTTATAAAAGAGGGGTTAAAATAATAATTAAATGAGCATTTAATTATTAATCAAAAGGGGACGCCATTTATTAAATATTTGTCCTAAGTCAAAAAGGGCGAAATTAATCATTTATTTAAATGATTATTAAAAGATGCCTTGGGTCGAATTTATGAAAGAATGTATATATACTGCCAAGACAAATCAAACTCATTATGTTATGATTACTCAAATTTGTCTTTCTCCTGAGAGCATTACTAGGAAACCGTGGTTTCACAGATCACTGTGTTTTGAGGAACGCTCCTCTCAAGATCCTATACCGAGATCTGTGAAATATCAATGAAGATTGTCAAAACATGGTGACTATCTCGTGAGGTTGCGCTTTGTGCTTTATTAAATGATCAAACAAAGTTAGTTTCAGAGATCCTTCGTTCCTGGTAATAAGCGACGATTTTCTTCTGCAATAAGCATGAATGTATTTTCTCTTTGTTATGTGATGTATACATTCTTTCAGAGGTCAGATCATATTTATTGTTATCGGTCGGGTCAGCATTTTTCACCAAAGAAAGGGTCAGATTCTGTCTACATTACAAGTGAAACTTTACCTTTTGGTCTTCACCTTCCTCCTCGTGAAGCTACTGCATCTTCCTTCAACATTTAATGGTGGCTGCAATAACCAGGTTTTTTTTACAATAAATGTTCTTGCCTTTTGCCTGCATGTTTAGATATCGCCATTGTAATCATTCAGAAAGATCAATAGACTATCTAGCTTCAAGATCTACGCTGTATTCTGGTATTTAGATGCATCTGGTATTTTACATTATTTTTCCAGTCTTTTCCTTGCAAAATCGCATTTTCTCTTTATATGCAAAAACCTACAAAAAAATAAAAAAAATACAGAAAACAAACAAAACTCAGTATTTTCAGACAGTGTTTAGGTTGAGAGACACCTGGTCTCTTACAGTCACCCATCCCAGTATTACTCCCTCTCAAGCGTGCTTAACCACTGAGTTTTCCCTAAGGTTAAGCCCACTTAGCTTGCAACCTCATTTGCAAAACCTTCAGCAAGTGTTGTGCCTAATGAACCATTCATTATAGAGCCCCTTTAGCTCATCAATGGATAAGTAGGAGGTATTTTTCATAGTGTGTCAAATTGTGGTATTGCTATCAAGATTCAACCATGTGGTTTTACGCATAGTTGCAAGATCATAAAAAACTAAACCTTCGCTAAGTGTTTTTTTTTTTTCGCCTAATGAACCATTCAT
This sequence comes from Sequoia sempervirens, assembly GCA_007258455.2. NCBI lineage: Eukaryota > Viridiplantae > Streptophyta > Pinopsida > Cupressales > Cupressaceae > Sequoia > Sequoia sempervirens. The sequence goes on from VDFB02234763.1 coordinate 14,943, forward strand.
TATAGAGCCCCTTTAGCTCATCAATGGATAAGTAGGAGGTATTTTTCATAGTGTGTGAAATTGTGGTATTGCTATCAAGATTCAACCATGTGGTTTTACGCATAGTTGCAAGACTTGCGAAAAACTCGGTGAGTAAAAGAAAACTCGCGAGTTTTTTTTTAAACCGAGCTTTTCATGCACTTGTATGCCAAAAACTTGCAGTATTTTTTGCGAGTTTTTTTCAAAAGTACGGTGAGTTTTTTGAAAAAACCCGCGCAAACAGGAAAAGGCCCAGGCAGCCGAATAAAAAGGCATTTGGAGTTATTTTTTTCATTCATTTGCGTGCTATGCTATAGAAAAAAACACTAAAATGATGTGTTCCATGAAGGTTTGTGTGGCTTTGATGGTCTTAATTTGGGTTTTATTGTTAATGCAAAATGATGTACACCATGAAGGTTTGTGTGGTTTTGGAGGTCTTAATTTGGGACCCTATGAGGAGCGTTGCCCCTCGACCCTGCTAGGGGTGCTGCCCTCAAATACCCGCAAGGGGCAACGCCCCTTGATCCCATTGGGGGCGTTGCCCTCAGACCCCCGCAAGGGGCATTGCCCCCAGACTTTGCAAGGGGTGCTGCCCCTTGACCCCGCTAGGGGCGCTACCCCTCGACCCATTTGGGGGCATTGCCCTCAAACTCCCATTGAATTCATTTGATTTTCTAGGTACTCTCCACTATTTACTTTAAATTTTACAAAAAAAAATTTCTATTTTCTTTTTGTTTCAGGCTATCAATATTAGCACATTAAGCATTCCACATGAGGGTGACATTTTGTATCTAATTTTCTTTCAAATCAATCAAATATAACTAGACTTAGCTTGCCTCTTCTATGTACTCATTTATTGACTCATTAGATGCATCTTATCGTTGAATTTTGCATAAAAATACGTTTTTAATGAAGTTTACGCAGTTTTTTAAGTTTCCGAGTTTTTTGCCGAGCTTTTTCTGAGTTTTCACCAAGTTTTTTTCGAGTTGAGTTTTCCGGGCTTGCCAAGTTTTTGCAATTGGTGAGTTTTTCAACTATGGTTTGATGAGCCAAACTCATTGACCCATGTTTCACGAGTAGTGGTTCACAAGAACCCACAAGAAACCCATCTCTCATGATAATGAATGGTCCACTTAGCACACATTGCATCTAAGATGCAATAAGGTTTTCTGTCCTTTGAAAGTTGCAGCCATAAGGTTTCACCCTTGATTGCTCTAATGTGAAATTTTGAATTTGAAAATGATAATCATGGGTAACCAAAAGAGGGCGCTAGCTTTACTTTTATAGGCATTTACAATTTGAGCCATTAATGTTTTTCCCTCCAAAAATAAATAAATTAAAAAAATACTTTTTAAGTAAACAATTACATAGGCCACAAGGTTTCATTTAGATGGCCTCCAAATGAAGCAATAATTGGGCCTCAACATATAACCAAAATCTTCAACCTCGAGAAGGGGACATGAAATATCCCACCCCTGATAGGATATTTACCTTTCTGATTCTGCCTGTCTTTGTTTTTTGTTTGTATTGCTGATTGATTTGTTTGTGTTTTGGCAATGTTTTTGAACGCTTTTAAACAGAAATAAAGTGCAGAAAACTAAAGAACTTTCAGCAAATGTATGATCAGAAATTTCACATTTTTCAATACCACAACTAGCTGAAAATTTTCAAAATTTTATTACAATCAGAATATTGAGATTTTCTCAATTATAACAAAGAGCAAGTTCATAAAATACCATCTAATATCTAAATCCAACATACCCAAAAAATGTTTGCCACTTTGTTAAGGCGTTGTAATAGAAACCAACAAACAGGAAGCTTGCAAACATGGACGCCTTCCTCCAAACCCTCAGAATAACACCTCCAGAATTAAATGCGAATGCTCTCATAATTCTGGACGCCAAGAATGAGGAAGTTTGCAACTGAAGAACTTAGGCATTTCACTCCATAAAAGCTCACGTAGCTGTCATGAAGAAGTACGACTGGCAAGGAATGGTACGGCCTGCCTCAATAAACCCCCATGTGCCAAGTTTGATCCTCAATCAACAAAGGATAACAACAGATATATGTGTATTCTGATCTGAGACAAAGAACTTCCGAAAATCTAAACAATCTATCTCCAAATAAGCACAAATGTGACTCTTGTGTGTAGCCACCTGAAGAGCACACCTTGGGTGGTATTTCACACCTGTAGAATGCTTCAATCTGAGAGAAATCATGTTCTCCAAGATCGAATTTGTAGCATAAACCCTTGTTTCTTTTCACAACCAAAAACTCTTGAAATTTTCCAATTGTTGAATAATGAAATGAATTCAAAAATATTTGGGACTGCTATTATTTAGAAGATATCTCCACCAAAAATCGAATCCTTCCTTGAGAAAATCGAACTCCACAGCTGAAAGAAATTACTTCACCAATCTGCAAACATGGAAGAAATCGATGCTCTCCTTGAACTTCAAAACTTGGCTTTCTAGCCACAAAATTTTGCCAATGAAGTCCCAATCGAGAAGTCTGAAGTAACTCCTCCACAATTCCAACTAGGGTAGGTGTTGCACAACCGAAATTGGTACTTAACCAGCTAGGTTTGGTCTTTCACAAACGAAGACTGGAAATCAACAAGCTAAGCATTCAACTTCAACAATGTAGTAGAAAAGATGTATTCAACTCAAGATGTCCAAATGCATAGCCAAAACCTCTTTTTATACTTTTTCAACCTCATCACCAAGAGACTTCTAGAAGATTCTTGATTTATTCCTTAAGTGACTTTATTATTTTATTATAAGTCACTTAAGTCACTTTTTATTATTAAATTAATTAAATAATAAGTCATCCCTTTTGATATTTTATTTTTTTGGAATAACTTAATAAATAATTAATTTAATAACACCTCTTAATTTAATTAAATCATCAATTAAGCTATCCTCATAAAATATCAATAATTTGGACAACTTAATTAAATAATTTAATTAAATCACCATACCTCCAATTCGAGGACATGACACGAAGCTCAAAGAGAAAGGGGTTCTTAAAGATCCGAAAGATTTCTCAATGAAGTGCAAGTTTCCTAAACTAACCGGAAAGTACTGAATTTAAATGGTTGCAGGGATAGAAGATGCTATGATCTACTCTAAAGGTGGGACGCGGAGATCAACTTTTGCAAACTTCAACCAAGCTCTGCTTCGTCTCACTTCAGACAGCTGCCACAAAACCGGTGCAATCTTCAAAGGGGTAATTAGAGATATTTAGATCATGATTCAACATGCAGATACCATCACAACGATGCATACCAACATTTAAACCATAAACGGAGTTAGGTCCACGATATTCCAGGTGACCACGCAAGGCGAACCCACCGTCAGTGAGCTCGCTAGTGGTATGGATAAATGAAGCTTGCTCAAATTAAACACCACATTCCACTACTACCATCTACTTGCATGAAATGAAATCTATTATACTCTAAACTACTTTAAGATTCTATGTGAATTGGAAGGACGAAGAAGCCTTGCTAGCTACTAACAACAAAAGATGGAACCACAAGTAATGATAACTCTTTTTATTATGAGTGTTCACAACAACTTCTTACAAAGCATTCAAATTGAAAATTTTCCTTCCTCTTCAATCTAAGCTATGCTATCAATCTAAGCTATCTGTCTCTATGCTCTATCTCTCAAGTCTATGATCTATCTCTAATCTCTAATGAATTACAAATGAGGGGGGATGCCCCTTTTATAGATGGCCAAATCCAATGGACGACTCAAATTCAATTACAATGAAGGGCTCAGATTGAGCCACATAAGCCCTAGTCAAGATTCTGCCTTAAAAACCGCCACAAAGAGGAGTGGGGTACTAAATGAGCAAAAGATTCCCACTCTTTCCTGGAGCCATAATGAGCAATTAATGTCCATCATCATCTTCTAGAAGATCATTATCCAGCAAGGCGTTCCCGTTCTCCTTCTCCTTGATTGCGAACTCAATGAACTTGGTTAACACTGCTTCAACCTCATGAACTGAAATAGGTGGAATATGGTTGAGCTGGAATTCAAGCACTGTGACTGTCTGTGCATGCCGAGTACAAGATTTTCTCCAAGCGACTAAGGTATCCTGAATACTTTGAACAATGTTGGAGAAAGTTGAAACATTTTCAAAATCATCCTGAACAAATGACCTCACCTCTAAAAAGAAAGGCCCCAATCTGCTCTTTAGGACATCAACAATCATCTCCTCTGAAGTCAATCTTCTAGCAAATATAGACTCAAGCGTATTCAGGACTCCCTCCAGAATGTTGCCCATTGCTTTTTTGACTCTAGCTGAATTTTCCTGCGTTGCATCAAAGAAACCTCAGCTTGTGACCACTGAAGAATACCAACTGGTGAAGTCATATCTGTCACCATCGTGTATCACGCCTCCCTCCACCAGAGTCTGCAAGGGCATGTGCATTAGAGCCTCCAAATGAAGAACAGTCTTAGTCTGATAAATATGTGTCTCGTTCCAAACCTGATCAACGGTGTCCATGCGCGTACGTAATGTTAGAGGTCAGTTGATGTTGAACCAGGTCCTCTTGAATTCTCCGCCTCGCTAACACCGCTAATCCACTGACCGCCTTTGAGCTATCTTCTTCAAACCTGCCACTAACCGAAACATTCTCTTGAGTTATGAGGAAGGTCAATCACTGGTTCTCTCCGTCTGTTACCTAATGCTAAGTGTCGCATTATAGCCAATCAGCTACCGCATATGTTGCTTCTTCAACCTTTTGTATTTACCTTTTGTACGGAGCAATCTATCCTTCAAAGCCTGGCAGGAGCTATCACACTCCTCAATTATCTGAGCTCCAGTGGGACGGCCTAGCTCAATAGTGGTAATCATATAATTTTCTGGCATCTCTTCATCCCGATCGCACTATTCTCTTGGGACAGCCACATGAAGTGTGCGAGAGCCTGCTTCGTCCGTAGAAATCCTTGAGAATTTTTTGGCCTTCTTTTCTGGTGGTGCACTGATTCTACTGAGGAGCTCTTCCATCTCAATCACTAGGGCAGTCTCCTCCTCGGGATCCCTCCTCATTCTCTCCCTTAGCCAATCCGACACTGCCTGTTGCGGATCACAAACAATAAGAGGATGCTCCTCTCTCGCTTCCTCTTCATGCGCTTCCTTTCTATCAACATTTTGATGAGGTTCATCAACCTCCATCTGCTGGGTATCTTCTCTTGAAACTTGAGCTTCCTGCCCTGTAGTAGTCTCATCCTCTAAAGCTGCCCTTATCTCTTGCTGGAAGCGAGTGTCAGTCGTTGTTTCCTCTTCTTCCTCTTGCTGGTCATCTCCTTTAGGCATATTGATGCTCTGACTAATTGACTCCCTACGGGGTGGCCGATTTTCTTCCTGTAGTTCTTGTTCTTTGTTGTACCCCAAGATTAAATTTTTTGTTACACTTAGATATTTTGAGGAAATGAGTAAAAGTCTTGTTAAATCAGTCAAAAAGGTCAGAATTTGGGTGTGCATGTCTTGCATGAGGGGTTAAAACACAAAATTGTCGAAATCTGACGATCTGGGTCTGCTAAGAGCAGCTTAATCTACAAACCCAGATCTTAGTTTTTCATCCCTAAATTTTAGGAAAACTGATATTTTTAGAAATTTTCTAAAATTAGTAACGTTTTCTGCGTTTTTCTGGGTTTCTTTAGAAATGGATACTGGCAAAACTTTCTAAAAATAGAAAGTTGGTCCGTCAGGTTCCAAACTGATTTTGATTGGCTCAAAATACGTCCACATTAGGCTGGTGCAGTTAGAATCTCAAAATAATTAGTTTTTCCCTACTGGGTCTATTCTGCTTTTTTAGAAGCATACCAGGAGCTCCGAGGTCATTAATGGAGTTCATTTAGCTGCCAGGCGTCAGATTCAGCATTCAGGCATTCAGTAAAAGGCGAGTTGGTGATAGCACGAAGAACGAAGAAGAAGTTGAAAATGATGAAAATTTTCTAACACTGGCAGGTTTGGGCGCCCCAGAAAAGAAAAGGCGCCCATCTTTTTAGGGCACCAAATGTTGAAATTAGGGTTTTATACCTCCAGTCAAAGATGTTCATTTTTCTACCAGCTCCGCGACGAATCCAACATTGCAGTGATCAGATCATTCAGCCGCTCGGAATTTGAGGCTGAACAGAGAAGATCCAAACTGATGTCAGAAGGAAAAGAATGAAGGTTTCAGACTTGAAGATGAAAGCCAGATTAAAATGGCTAAGTATGGCAAGTTTGGGCGCCCCTAGTGAAGAAAGGCGCCCTAGTTTTCAAGGGCTCAAATGGATGAATTCTGAGAAGTTGCTCTAATATGATCTTTTCGCAATCGATCCAGCTTTCCAATGAGATATCCAACACGTCAATCGGAGGCCGCAGTCGCAAGATGCAAGAAGCTAAACAGGGGGTCTGGCAAAGGCTAAATTTCAAAGTTCAGAAGCAGACACAAAAAGTGAAAAATAAACTAAGTCTGGTGAACATGGGCGCCCCCAGCCAAGATGGGCGCCCAAACTTTTGAGGGGTCAAAATCCACTTTTTGACAAAATCTCTCCCAAAAGATCCCCCTTGATTCTTCGTCAGCTTCACAATGAGCACAATAGGCAAACAATCCGATGTCCGGAGCTCCAGATTCAACGAGTTCATCTGTAGAAGAAGAGTCAATGAAGAAATTTGAAGTAAGACAAAAATGGCTAACTCTGGAGAAAATGGGCGCCCCTGGAGGGAAAAGGCACCTATGAATTCGGAGGTCGAGATCAAGTTTTTAGCCAGAAGCACCTCCAGAACATCCTCCTCAGAATCAGTCTGGCTCCGCGATGGATCTTTCACCTCGCTTGTCGGATCAATCAACAAATGGGAAATCAGAGGCGAAGTAGGAGGTCAAAGTGAAGAAAAGTTGAAAATATCAGAAAAATGGCTAACACTGCTTATAGTGGGCGCCCTTGGTGAAGAAGGGCGCCCAACTTCCAATACCTTAGAAGAATTTTCGAGATTTTCAAAGTTTCAAAATTGCAAATGAAGAAAGAGGCGTCCAAGTGCATTGAACAGAGATTTTAGGGTTTTGAAATAAAAGCAAAAGAAAGCAAAACCTAATTCAAGCCCCAAAGTTTATTTAACATCTTTCTTTCATGTAATTTTCATTATTTTTGCAGGTAGCAGTCAGAGGAGAAAGTTGGAACAACAAGTTCGAAGAATTTTCATGATTCAAGAATTCATATTTGCTGGTTTTTCATCAGATTTTTCAAATCAGCAAACATAAACCCTTGCTTTTTCAAGCTTTTTCATCCAGAATATCAAACTTTTCAAAGAGAAGGCCAAGGTTTTCAGTTTTCAATCATCTGGGTCTTTTCACTTCAATCTTCTGAAGGAATTTTCAAAGAACTTCATCAAGTTGCAGCAGTTGCTTTTATTTTGGATGTCAGTGAAATCCTTAGTGCATTCAGTTTTCAACCATCTGGGTCCTCTCAAATCAGTCTTCTGAAAAAAACCCATATCACAGCTTTTTTTCAAGAAAATTTCAAATCCTAGGGTTGGTTGCTTTTTCGATCAGCCGTCAGGGTTTTGCAAATCTAATCAACTGGGTCTATTTCTAATCATATTCTGAACAAAACACAGGTGCCAGCTTTTTCCGGGGAAAATTGAAGAAATTAAGGTTTGCTGCTTTTTCAGGCAAAATTCAAAATTTTCAAAAACGAACAATTTGGGTTGTCTTGTAACGAATTTCTAAACAAAACCCATATCTCAGAAAAATTTAAAAATCGTCCCATGGAGCAAGAAATCAACATTCTAAAAATAGAAATTACCAAAACTCTGTTAGAGTTAGGCGAAGCTTCATACTGCTTCTTCAAGTTTTCTCAAATGGAGTATACCTAATGTTTTCGAAGTCCACGCCTCTTTATCATGATTACATCAAAACCGCTGAGATAGACTTGCATCACATCAAGCTGGTGTTCGATCTACATGCCTTGGAGAGCGCAGGCAACACCTCAATCAGAAACCTGGGACATTCTGGACTCCTCGCAGCAGCGTCTATTCCTATATCAGTTCAGAGTCTTGAGTTCATAATCGCTTGCATCAAGCATTACAACCCGGCTACTAGGGAGATCCAGTCAGCAGATGGCAGATTGATTTGCAGTCTAAAGCCTGATATGATTGAGAAGTGTTTTTCCATTCCCCCATGGCCTGAAAGCGTAACTCTCTCAAAGGGCGAATGTGAAAAGATATGGAATGTGCACAAAGATAAATACAGTAAGAAGATTGCGCAGAGGTGGATGAAAGAAAAGCATAAGACTCTACCAAAGAATGTCGGGCGAGGAGAGTTTAAAGACGAGATTGCCATCATTATCACCTTGCTCAACAGGGTCACTGGCTCAGAAGATGCCACTAGGTTTCAACCCTGGATGTTTTATGCCATACCCCACATCATGAAGAAAACCGAGTTCTACGACTGGCCTACTTTGATTAGTGACTGTCTACATCAGTAGATAACATAATACTTCCAATTTCATGTATTCCACATGGTGTCGTACCTAGCCTACCTGGTAGCCTATCAAGGCCAATTCAGAGGGTTGAACACCGAGGGATCATTGAGTGTACAACACATATATAACTACTATCCCCAGTTGGAGTTCACGAAGTCGTTGCATCACTACAAAAGGGTGAATGAAGCTTTTCTGATGTACACTGTGCGGGACCTGGACAATGAGTTGCACGTCCATGACAATGAGTGTCGGGATTGGTTTATATAATTTACTCTTTCAACGTATCTCGTCTATGGTTGTCTTCAAAATTTCTGCTTCTATAATGAAGTACTGCCCACGGACGAGGTCATTTTCAAGTGGAATTCTGGCAGTTCACGATGTTCATACAGTCCTGAGAAATAGAAGGAGACCCTCTCTTCAATTTCCATTAGGGTTGGGTATATACACATGCAGGACGGCTGCAAATGCCAAGTCAATGGGAGACGAGTTATATAAACTCAGCCTCAAGTCCTACAGCGAGAGACAATCATTTGATCCTCATGGTTTCTACGCTGGCCGACTTGAGAAGAACTATGATCATATAGCCGCACTTGAAGATTTTTGGGCTAATTGTACAGATGAGTTCGAGGTGCGGAGACGTAGTTACAACAGACTTACTCTCCATCAGATGAAGGATTGTTTAAATGAAGACATAGAAGGGTTATCAGATGATGACGAGGATGTGCTTCTCCCGATATATGCTCAAAAGAGAATTGAAGATCAACCCCTTCCACAAGTTAACTGGGCTAACAAAGAGTCACTCTCAGTTGAGGACAGGACAAGACAAGTCCTTGAGCACATTAAGGTTTTCCTAGTCCTTAAAAGGAAGAACTCCATTCCAGTAGCAGAGCCGCCAAGGACAATTCCCTCTTCTTCCAGAGCACAGTCGAAGGGAAAGGGTAAAAGTCAGTCTCAAGAAGGCGTCAAAGGTAGTAGGTCAAATAAAAATGTAAAAAGAAGGTTAGACCCTGTTAGTCATACAGAGCAGCTGATTCACAGTTCCTCTTGACGAGCCCATACCTGCACAGCTTCAGGAGCCACCTTCTCAACACATGTTTCACCTTGACAGTCTTCACAACCACATCGACTTTGGATATCATGATGAGGAAGAGATTGCGCTGCACCGAGGAAGTAAAGATACACTGTATGTCTTGGCTTGAGAACCCTTTTAGAAGGGTTGAAGACCTGCCTCACATCGATGAGAAGATGATCTCGATAACATCTATCAGGAACCTCCTGAGAAGAAGGCAAAGAAGCAAGTTCACTTCGATAGGAATCTTGATAACGAGATAATCATGGAGACTGCATTGCCCCCAGGAGACAATAATAGGGATGAGGTGAATATGGATGACTTTGTCATGGTCAAGGCCAATCTCGGTAGAAATACCAGACATGCAGATTTGAGTCTCTTCAGAGTTGCGTCCGAAAACCTTCAGGAAAGAGTACTCAAGGATGGAGAGGACAAGGCAGCCCTCAAGGCTGAAAATCAGAAGCTCAGGCTTTTCATTTCTAACCTTGTTCATGGTTCTTCTATAAAAATCTGGGCCATACCCTGTGATTCTAGAGACACTAACATTGTTAGCTAGCAAATTGTCATTTATGGGAAAGAAACTTAAGAGTGGATCGAGAGTTTCATTGTTCGAGGAAGGGAGATCTTGGCACGGATGTTCCAATTAAGGGAAGACTCTCATGAGCTACGTCAAGGTATCCAAGGATTTGAACAAACACTAGTTGAAGTTAGACCAAGGCATGAGATCATCATTGTTGATTTAGACACAGCCTATGGTTCAACAGTTTCCAAAGAACACAAGAGACAAATTCTTGCTTGGAGGGAGCGTCATGTTTTCAAAGTTAAAACCTATGAGAGGATATCCGAGGAATTCATTGCCTACAGACAAAGGGTGATTGAAGCTCTCCTTTTCATCAGTGAGTTTATCATAGAGACTTTCCTGATAGTCCTGAAGATGGTCTCTTGCCTGGCTTGATGAAGTGCAAGATCAATTCCAGTGTGGTCGTAGCAGAACCCAAATATGAAGGATAGCCATATTTCTCAAGATGTTGAAACTAGAAAGCGCCAATGAGTAATGTAAGATTACCGAGATCTATCATAGCGTCAGATACTCTTGAAAAGTGGTGCTTTGCTGTTGAGGGTATAGATGCACCGAACCGGGACACTGTTTCTAATTTCCTAGCGGATGTGATCGAGCTTTAAAGCAGCTTTCTTCTAGAAGCTTTCTTTCCCGCTTTCTTTCTATTCTTGGAATGATCCTTATCCATTCTTTGAGAAGAGAAAGAAGATAAGGTGTAATAGTTGATGCTTTTTCTAGGTGTTAGATGTTATCCCTTTCTTAGATTTGGTAATAAAGCTTGCTTCAGTTTAAAGGCCTCTAGATTGTGAAAGCAAGGAGATTTTGTGGTTCTCTACTCCTCCGCTTCTATAAAATAAAGAGCCTCTATTGATTTAGTTGTTTTTTAACCTGCTAGTGAGAACAAAACAGCCCATTGTGCCTCTCGAGAGCACTGCTAATTGTTCAATCAGGCTAGATAAGCAAATTGTTGAGCCTCTTTAGCCAACAAGGAGTTAGTGTAATTTTTGTTTCTATTGTGTGAAGAGCAAGATTGCAATCCTCTTTAGCTGCAAATTCTTGTTCCAGGCATGTTAGAAGTGAGTTTGTTTCAGAGATTTGAGTAATAAAATCATGAGCCTCCTTTGCCTTGGTCCAAAATCTCAGATTTCCGTTATTTATGTTCTACTTTATGATCTTGATTTCAACTTGCATTGAAGTGTGGTGTCATTGAGAGATAGTTTGAGACATGCTTTGTCGAAAAATCTACCTTGTTCATTTCCTAGTTTCTTCCTGTTCACACATTTGAGAAGCTAGAAACGCCTTTATTTAAGTTAGTCATAATAGTAAAATTAAATCGAAAATCAACAAGGGCTTGTGTTTAAAAACCCTTGTGTCAAGCTGATAAAAAAGATAGGTAACTATTTTAGTTACTTTCTTCAACACCATCAAAATAAGAGGGAGCTTCCTCCCACTCATAGTTTTATGTGTGACTGCTTCTAACACGATTCCGTGAGGTTTAATTTAAACGCCAACATTCTTCATTGAATCTATTTCTCTGACTTTCAAACAATGAAAGCTCCTGCACGCTTGAGGATCGAGCCTGCGACCGTAAGGGCGATGCCTCTTCTTCTCTCTGGGGTACCGACTGAACTTGTACCTCTTCTTGTGGCTCAAAAGCTTGGGCAACTTGTTTTCTTTTCTTTGTTGATGGCGACCTCTAGTCACCCATGAGATTGTAAGTAAGAGCAATTGCTTTACTTTTGAGCCTATTCACACTCCTCTCCACCCAGCTCCTCGTGAATGTCAGAACTGGTATGCATAGTGTATCCAAGTCTGTGATCTCTAGCTCTGACCAATCAGGTATTGGGACCGGTGTGTTTCTCATTGACTCATAGTCTGGCTGCATCACATTCACGTCCTCATCTACTTGATCTGGAACTGGAACAACCTCGCACTCTCTGATCATCTTCAGAGGTAGCCTAGTAAACATCCTCGTGCTTACTTCAGCATCATCTTCTGCGTTAGCTCAGAAATCTTCAATATGAGCCTTATGCCTATATTCCACATTCTGCACCATTCTGATTTTGTTGTAAGGATCGAAATGCTGCCTGTTGGTGTGATATGTGAGGTGGAAGAACTGCAGCTCGTCCTCAGCTTCTTTGGCTGCCTGTAATGAAGGACAGACTTCATTTGAATTTCCCATGGTAATCGGGAATTGTAAACCCCCTTTCTTCTTCTTCTTCTGAATTTTGTCATAGGCAATGAGCTACCTAGACACTTCTAACATTATCATCTTGTCAGTGGGGTACCTTGGTAATTTGTATGGGTACTATGTGAACCCCTGTAGCCTAATGTAGGTGAACTTCGGAAATTGGATAAACCAATATCCATACTCCTCGATCAGCTCCTGGGCCTCTTTTGAAATTCTTTGCTGAGTTCTCTGCTGAAGAGTCCTTGTTATATGCATCGTGAAGGCGTCATTCACCCTTTTATAGTTGGCAGTGCTGGTCAGGTGCAATTGTGGGCAAGCCTCATAGATTTTAAACTGCCGAGGACCACATCCGATTGGCTCCTTGTACGTTATTCCTCTATACTTGGTCATCCGAGCCAAGATATATATAACATATGAACTCATGTAAAACGTCTTTGTCCTCCTCAAGTGCCTGAACTACTCATCTAAATTGTCGCTTATCATCCTTGCCCAATCAACACATTCCTTCCCCTCCATTACGACTCCGACGTAATAAAACATCCATGGCTCGAAAATATATGACTGAGAGCTTCCGTTTACCTGGCTGAGCATTATTATCAAGTCGCAGTACTCTTGCTTCACATCATCTGATATAATCTGCTTAGGTAGCTTGGTGCGAGTAGGCCTGGGCTTTTGGATCGAAACTGAATTAATCATCCTAGCACATCTTTCAAAAGAGGAGGCGTACATCTTCTCAGCTCTTTCCCTTGTTTTGTACACCATCCTATCAGCAGTGGGAAGTCCAAACGCTTCTCCAATAGCATCAGGCTTGAGATTGGCAAATAATTTGCCATCAGGTGAAACAATCGTCCTCCGCTCTGGCCTATAACAATTGGCGCACTCCATGATTAGTTCCAGACACTGAATGGCTACTGGAAAGCCAGCAGCTGCATAAATCCCACTCTTCATGATATGGTGCGCAGTGACTGACGGAGGGTGGCCTCCTAGCCCATACATTCATCCTCTGAGTGCTCCCCAGTTAAATGAGCCGAGGTTGGTATTTCTCAAGCCTCCTAGTTTTGAAGTAAACTTTGATTCAGGAAGGAACGGCTTGCTGAGTTTCTTTACTACTGCTTGCCTAGACGCATTAGCCTTGCTGGATTTAGCGTTTGCAGCCTTGTCTGCAGCCTTATTTGCTCCTGCAGCATCTCCTCGTCTTGCTTCAGCCATCTTGCACAAATAAAAGATATTCATTAGAAACTTCACTTAGAAAATAAATTAACTTCGAGATGACTAGCATATGGAGCGAATTTCAAAACAAAAGTCTTCAGCACTGAAATTTCTGACTTCAAACCTCAACACTCTCAGCAGCCTCACTTCAAAATTCAACACCTTCAGCAATACAACCTCTGACACTTAGAAAAATTTCGCCCAAGCTTGCTTGCTTCAGCAACTTCTCTTCACACTTCAACTTTCTTCACCTTCAGAGTCTCGAGTTTGCACTTGCAGCTGTGAGGAGAAATGGAAACTTTCAGAGCTCTTATAGCTGAGTCTGAGAATATCTTGGCTTCTAGAAGAATTCCTATTTTAGCAGACTCATTTATTTCCTGCAGGAATTCGAATTTTCCCTCCTCTGGCAATTTGCAACAACCATTACTTCAAATATTTGAAATTTCACCTCATTAACATTCCAACACAATTCATCTTTCAGGCGCCATAATTTTTTTTTATCACAGAGGACTTAGAAATATTTTATCATCCTTAGAAAATTTTATCAGTCATAAGCCACGACGCCCATTTTGAAATCACAATCCCAGGCATAAAAATTTCAAAATCATTCCCCCCTTAGAAAATATTCAAAGACCCCCATATTCTAAACACATTTCCCCCTTAGCAAAATATTTTACAACCTTATTATTCATGGGGGTACACAAAGGGGTACATTTAATTTTTTTTTTTTTTTGACCCTTGAAAATATTTATTTCAATTTCTCCAATATCTTTCTCATGGGCATATCTTGAAGGGGCTTATTTAATTTTCATGACTTAGAAAAAGTTTATACATCCTTATTCCCCTAGGATGCCCATAGGAGTGTGTGCTTTTATTTCAATACCTTAGAAAATTTTCATCACCCCTTTCAAGTTGGGCGCATCTTCACCCCTATGCTTTCATTTCTCAAAACTTAGGAAAATTTTCTATCTTACTAGTATCTTGGGCGCATATGAGGGGGTGTGTTGCCATTTTCGACACGAAACTTTTCCATTTATCCCTTTTCCCTTGGGCGCATTTGAGGCCATGTGCTTCCATTTTATGTGCCTTAGAAAATTTCCTTTCATCTTCTTCATGATGGGCGCATTCTAAGAGGGGAGCTTCCACTTTTAATGCCTTAGAAAGTTTTCCACTAGCTCATTCTACTTGGGCGCATTTAGGGGGTGGAGGTTCCATTTTCAACACTCAGAATTTTTTGAAGTCACCCTTTTAACTTGGGCACATTTAGGGGGTCATGCCTCTACTTTTGTTTGCCTTAGAATTATTTTCTAGCTTCCCTCCTTGCCAATGGCACATTTCAAGGGGTGGTCTTCCAGTTTCTTCAGACTTAGAAATTTTTTGAGCCACCCTCCTTGTCAAGGGCGCATTTGGAGGGGGTAGCTTCCAGTCTCAAACACTTAGACAAATTTTGACTCAACTTCTTCCAAGGGTGCATTTAGGGGTGGTCTTCCATTGGAGGGCGCATTTTGATGGGTGTGCTATCATTTTCCACACCTTAGATGATTTTCTTTCAACCCAAGGGCGCATTTAGGGGGTCAAGCATCCATCTTCACGACTTAGGAAATTTTCAAGCCTTCCTCCTGCTCAGGGTGTATTTCAAGGGTTGCATTGCCAGTTTTTTTGCATGCCTTAGGCGTTTCTTCATTTGGGGTGCTGAGTAAACTTTTAAAGGTGACCCTCGAATACTTAGCTGATTTTTCCCTCGCTTTCTATTTTTAGTAATCTTATGATTTTCGAACCTCTGCATCTCCTATTGACTTGAAATTTTCCAAGCGTGATCCTCATGACCCAATTGTCCCGTTCACACTTGCCTTTCGTGTTGACTTGCTATTTTTAGCCCTGTTCTGGAGGTGACTTACTATAAATAGTAAGTACTCGGATTTTGCTCAAATTTTACCAGTAGATTGCTTGAGAGATGCTGATCGTGATGGGATACATCAGTTTTTCATTTTTCTCGAGTTTTACCCCTCATTTTGAGCCCCGACATTGGAAACCCTAATCTGACTTGCATGTGCGTCATATGACCTCCGTTTGACCCCATTTTTGTTGCATGTTGCTTTGTTCGTGAAACTGAAGTACTGGGGAGCTGCTGGAGTGAACCTGCTAAAAATAGTAAGTGCCTGAAAAAGTGATCAATTGACTGCCGGATGTGTTTGCATGTCATAGTGCCCGGGATATCTCAAGAAACCCAGAAAAACCCAGAAAATTGGTCTGCATGCAAGCACCTACTAAAAATAGCAAGTCATCAACTTGAATTTCATGTTATATCATCGCAAAGTTCTCGAAAAACCCATAAAGAATATCTTGACATGCATTGAAAAATCATACATGCAAACCCTAAAAATGGCTCCCGAAGCCAGGACTGCTAAAAATAGCAATTTATCAGAATTTGCTCAAATTTTGCGTGTAAGTACTTTGAAGTGTCCTGAATCTAATGCAACAATCAGTTTTGCGAAAACCCTAGCAGAAAAGCTTCAAACAGGGGGACTTACTAAAAATAGCAAGTTGTTCGATTTCACTCAAAATTTGTAGGCAAGCAGCTCAAAGTGTTCCAAAGATGGTGTAGCAGTCAGAATTTCAAAAGTCCAGAGAAAAAGTCCCAAATCGAGTACTTACTAAAACTAGTAAGTTGTTAGAATTCAGTGAAAATTTGATGGGAACCTATTGGAAGCCTTTTGATTGCAATGCCAGGTTCAGATTTCAATTCACTCACTTAAATTAACCCCAAACTGGCCAGAAGAATGAAAACCCTAACTTCACAGACTTAGCCAAAATTTCAACTTAGGATCAAAAGATGGGCACATCCCCGGAAAGATAGACGAAACTGAGAGAGACAACAGGAAAACCAACCAAAACCAAAGCCAAAAGACCCAAATGGAGCAAAAATTAGTGGGTCCCCATTTTGAATGGGGTGATGTGTGAAAAGGTCACAACAATTCTTACTTCCAGGTGCGCATTTTCCAGGCGCGTATTTCTCAGCGCTATATTTCCATTTTCATGTATTTAGCGTTTCAATAGTTGAGAAGTAAATATTTTGATTTGAATAGTTTGAGACATAAATATTTCATGCGGTAGGAAATATTTCGATTTCCTAAGTTCAAGTGATTCAAATTTAATTGAATGAGAATAGCTCGATTCCATAGTTAATAATCAATAATCAGCTGAATGATATTTCAATCGATTTCCATAGTTTAGACTTTAATATAAACTCAAAGTGGAATATAATTTAATTTCCAATGATGAGATTCATAATATTAAACTATATATGTATTATATATTATTTATATATATATATTAGAGTAACAATTAATATATATATATGTATTTAATTACTCCATGTAATTTATATATATATATATATATATATATAATTTTACTGTAATATATCTATATATATATATATTTACTGTAATATATATATATTTTTACTGTAATATATATATA
>VDFB02234764.1:0-11627 GCA_007258455.2 Sequoia sempervirens
AATTAAATAAAGATTAAATTATTTAATTTAATAGGATGACTTTAGATATTAATTAAATAAAGGGAATTATTTAATTAAAGAGAGACTGGAGGATTAATTAAATAAAATGGTCTATTTAATCAACATGAGATGGTGACTTAATTAGATAAATTTTATTTATTTAATTAAGGGATGAAATGTAATGAATCTAATCAAATAAGGGATATTTAATTAAATGATTAGCAAAGGAGATGATTCGGGATGAAGCGGTGTTACTAAAATCGGGATCAAGTGCAATCGGTACATTTTCCATGTCTACAGATCCATATATCTCCTCATGAAGATCACCATACAACAAAACAGTCTTCACATCCATTCGAAAGTGGCCATCTTTGAGATGTAGCAAGAGAAAGGACAAGGTGAAAAATCCATCTTAGAAATACGAGAAATTTTCTTAGAGTAATTAATACCCTCATCCTATAAGAAACCCTTAATTAAAAAAATGTGACTTGTACCTTTTCATAGAACTATAAAATACATACTTGATGTGGCACACCCAATTGCATTAAACCATATCTTCCATAAAAATAATAGAAGACTTGAAAAACTCTATGGATTAGTAAATGTAGCATGACTCAAAATAATAGTACTAGAAGTATATGAGTGAGTGTGTTGAGAACTCATTATATCACCAAATAAAGGTCTAGCCTCTTCTATTAGAGTAAAATAGGAAAATCACCTAACAAACAAACTAACTAATTAATTAATTATTAGTTCCCCTTTTTACTTAAACATACTTAAGATAAAATTAGGTCATGTGATTTTTTGTCTTATACCATAGGACAAGGACACTTATTATGATCTAATTTAATCCCCACTTATGGTTTCATCTAGGTTTTATATATTTATTTTTCCTTATTAAAAGGTTCATTATTGTAAATGATTATTCAAATACTTTTTAGATCAATAAAATTATCAAGGGTTGTACAAAAAAATAATTGCTTTTATCTATCTTTGTGATAGGTGTTTTGGTTGTAAGTGTTTTTGGGGAGTTGTGGGTTTCAACAATCAACTCCAACATGATATAAGATCACAAAATCTATGATTACATATATCATTTTTGAGAGAGATTAAACCTTGAGCATCCGAATGGTGCCTCATAGAGGAAAAAACATAAAAATTATGCTCAAAAGATTCCAAAACTCCTATTTTCATATAAGGCATAATAGGTTTTGGAGTAAAAAAAATTGAGGTTGTTTTTTAGGGTTTCATTTTTTTTTTTGTGCAATTGTACATATGCCTCAATTTTTGTGCCAATATGTTTTGAATTTATTTTGATTTTTTTGTTGTATCTATTTTCATGTCATCTTAATTTTTGTGATGTAACAATATTTGTGCTACCTTGATTTGTATGTTGCCTCATTTTTTGTCATCTCAATTTTCTTGTTGTCTCTATTTTTATTCCCGAAATCCCTCATGGTTTAGCCTCCAGTCACATGGGTGATCAAGATCTTTTTATTAATTCACCAACCCCTAAAATCTTAGCCTCTAGTCACATGTGGATAGGTGCCTATATAGGGCTTTATTTTGTGCATTGAGGCCTAAAAAGTAGATTTATGAAAATTTCTATAACTTTTTCATACAATATCAATAATTAGAAAACAAGGATCATGAGAAAGATATTTCAAAGAAATTTCTAATGGTGTAGGTATTTGTATCATTTTTTCTATTGGTATATGTTATATCCTATCAAAATCATATCTTTATTTTTGGATCTCAAGTTCATAACTTTTTACTTTATCTCCAATTTTATTAATTTTTGTGGTGTTGGAAAGGTATTTTAGATCTCTTCATAGTTATCTATGAACTTTTTTCCAAAATCTACCACAATTTTTTATTCAATTTGTTGTTATTTCACATTTTGATTGATTACTTGGACATCTTGGCAACTAAAAATGTTCTATTTTCGAGAGATGACACCATTTTAGCCAATATTTATGTATTGGGATTATTGGTCTCAATTTTTATTATTTGAGGATGTATCATAGTTTTTTTCAGTACATCCTTCCATGGTAACCCTAGAAAACGATAATTATGAGTCTTAAAAAAATCCAAACACATCTCAACTAGCTTAATTTTTTGTGTTATATTTATGGACTCATACTTAAACCAAACACACAAGGGAGTATATTATCATGGGGTAATATCTTTGATTATGTTGTAGGATTGGTTTATTGTTGTGTTGATCTTGATAATGTATGATATATTAGAAATTTATTGTCCCCACACACTTTAGAAAGACATTGGGATATTTATGAAGACCTCATATCTCTCCATTCCTAGATGATCCTATTGCAAATTATCTAATTCCCCTTGATGATGTAGATAGTATACCATTCAATGATGATACTTTAGCTGAACTTGAATATATCATAGGTCTTGCATATTTTGATGGTTCTATAGTGTAGAACAATGTAACCCTTTACATTTCCTCACTTCTTTGGGCCCTCCTAGTTAAATTGGACTTAATAATTCCTTAATTTAGTGTTGTTAAATGTACCTCTTTACATTTACACACTTATTTGGGCCCTCTTAATTAAATTAAACTTAATTATACCTTAATTATCCCTTTAATTCATTTTCAAGCCTAATTAATTACATTTTTTGAAGGGGAAACCTGACAACAATTAATTCCAACACATAATTAAACACCTTGAGCAATGTGTGTTCCAAGAATAGGGACCTGGGACCCATTCTCCCATGGGAGAATGGATACTCCCTTGGAACCCATTTTTAAAATGTGTTTTGGTGGTATTTTTATCATCCCAAATTCAAATTTCAAAGTTCGGCTTGTAATGTTTAATTTTCAATAAATTGAGGATAAATGTCTATAAATACAAGGTTATTTTATCAAATCAACTAGAAATTTTGAAGAGAAATTTCACAAGAGAAAATATCATTGTTAAGAGCATTCAAGAGCAGATTTCTTTATCATTTATTGCAGCATTCAAGATCTCAAGCATCATGCCAAAGTTATGTTCATTCATGCATGTTTTTGGAGCTAACATTTTGATGTAGGTTTCAAAATCTAATCCAAGCATTCAAGTTCAAAGATCCAAAGCAAGATTCAAGTATCAAGATCCACATCCATTCAAGCCATTTCATGCAAGATCAAAATCAATATTTTAGTTCTTCAAAGGTTTATTCAAGGGTTTGGTGAGTTGCAACATTAAGTTGCTCATTCATCATTCCTTTCATGCTATTTCATTTCATTTCATTTCAAGGTTTAATTACCAAAACAAGGTTTGACCAAGGAAAACCTCCATTCACCCAAAAACAAACATTTTTTCCTCTCTTTTGTGTGTTACAGATTTGCAGGTTCATAGGTTGAAGAAAAGTTGAGGATCTCAAAAGTGCAAAATTTCAAAGTTGCATTTTTTGTCACCTTTGTTGTCATCTCACGGAAACTCAGATCTTGAATTTATTTATGATTGTACGATTGTGAAACTTAGAGGATTTGGAAGTGCAGACACAGGAGCAGAGGACCCAAAAATCAATTTTGAAAATCCCTAAAAAGACCCATTCACCTATAGGCGAATGAGTCCTTGACAACCCTCTGAAACAAGATTTTTATGATAGGTGCACAGTATCTAGACCTTCCCAAATCTAAGAAACTTTGTTGTTTCTCTTTATTTTATGCTTAATCTTCAAGATTCAAGTGGTAGATTGCATTTTGGAGATGATTTTCTATTTTAGTTTTTCTCCCCAAAGTGTTGTTTGGCCTTGATCCCCGTCCTTCAAGCATAAGGAAATCTAAAGATTCTCACATTAGGTTGATTCACCTAAAGGTTGTTAATCAATTCATTGTGGGGATCTCATTTCCTAATGAATGTAGGAAAATAGGATCTATTTCCCCTCTTTGGACTTACCTTTCCATTTTGGGAAAGCACCCTATTTTCTTTCATTTCATTTCGGTGAGCCCGACCTTGTACAACAAAATTCTAAAAATTGGAGTCCATTTCAACCCTAGATCTGAATTTTGCACTAGTTTGCATTAGGTTTGCATTAGTTGCATTACATTTAGGGTTCTTTAATCTTGCATTAGTGAACATTTCATTTAGGGTTAAATTTGCATGTTTGCATCCATTAAATTCATAGAAAATCTAAAAAATTGCATTAGATCACATTCATTTTGTATTATACTTGCATATTAGTGTAAATTCAATCATTCATATTCAAAAATTGATTCAAAATTGCATTTCAAAAAGTGTCATATAGTTCATCATTTTTCATTAATTCTACTTGCATTAAGTCATCAAATTTTGGAAAAATTTGTCACATAAGTTAAAGTATGAAACTTGGCACATAAAACACAAAACAACTCAAAATTGCATTTTTCACTTTTTTAAAACCCTGAGCAAGGACCCATTCGCCCATGGGTGAATGAGTCCCTATATAGGCATTTCAAAAAAGTTTCTAGGTGATTTTTAGCCTCTGTTTTTCCTTTTTGTTGTTATTCTCAGATCTGAGCATTGGTTTTCTGAAACAATCTATTTTTGAATTCAAGTTATTGCTTCTTTAGTTAGATCTTGTAGCATTTTGGAAAACATTTCTTACATATTTCAATTAAGAATAGTGTTATATTTTTGTACCTTTCCTTTATTTTCAACATCATTTCATAGCTTAGATAGATTAGTTTACATTTTGCAATCATTAGAAAACAAAACAAAAACATCAAACAAAAGAAAAACAAAAGTAAGTGGTTAGCCTTGGAGAAAGCATATCCTTTAAACCCTTTAGTTGTGATGACTTTGACATGTTAGATGAATCCCTTGAGGACTTCATCTTAGCTAGATCATCCACTAAAGCTTTGGTACAAGAAGACACAAGCATAGACAATCATGACAATCATAGTTGCTCTTCTCCCAATACTTCTCCTACTTGTGAAAAAGTATTTTGGTGTTAGAAGACCCAATTATTGAGTGCCATGAGAATCTTGTTTCTCCCTCTTTGGGAGGTGTGCATTCTTTCCAAGAATCCTCTCATTCTCTCTTTCTACTTAAAATACCAACATAGCAAGTATGTTGATATTTTAAGTGGGGGGCATATGGTCCCCCATTCATTGTTCGCATGTTCCCTTCTTAGTGATGATGGCATATATTTTATATGAAGCATGAACTTTACATTAGCATTATTTTTATTGACGTTGGAATTATTTTATTGGCATTGACATTAACATTTTGAAATTTAGTACAATATTAGCATAACATATTGATCATTTTGTGTGGCGCCTTATCAAAGTTATCAAGAGGTATAACTTTGGTATGGTTAGTACAATGGGAGCTTGTAGACTTGGCATGACTTTCTCATTGTATGGTGAGAGCCTAGACAGAGGCATTACTTTCTCAGTTAGCCACTTTTTGGGGGCTCACCTAGTGGATGGCGGATTTCACTAGCCCTTGTGAGCATATTTTTTTTCCAAAGTCCACCTAGCATAACACAACTTGCTTGTCTATGGAACCTTTGATTTTTTCATGGCCACCAAGCATAACACAACTTGCTTTCCCGTAGAGCCATGTGTTAGATGGATGTGGCATAATACAACTTGCTAGTCCATCTTTCTTTCCTCTTTGCATCAATTTTGGCATTGTATGTTTGTGTATCTTGTCTTGATTCTTTATATCATACATCTTATGTGTGTCCCTTTGTGCTTATGTTGGTTTGCTATAGGATCTCGATCCTAGGGGCTTGGCCACCTCCTTGATCTTTTCCATCCTATCTCACTCACTTGTACACTTGGACCCCCTCTTGACGTGTATTTGTCTACTGTAGTGTGAGTTTACGCTTGCACACATCCTCTCACTAAAGTGGGAGCTAAATGTAGTGTAGAAAAATGTAACCCTTTACATTTTCTCACTTGTTTGGGCCCTCCTAGTTAAATTGGACTTAATAATGCCTTAATTTAGTGTTGTTAAATGTACCTCTTTACATTTACACACTTATTTGGGCCCTCTTAATTAAATTGAGCTTAATTAGCCCTTTAATTCATTTTCAAGCCTAATTAATTATATTTTTCGAAGGGGAAACCTGACAACAATTAATGCCAACACATAATTAAACACCTTAAGCAATGTGTGTTCTAGGAATAGGGACTTGGGACTCGTTCACCCATGGGAGAATGGGTCCTCCCTAGGCCTTGGAACCCAATTTTAAAACATGTTTTGGCAATATTTTTATCAACCCAAATTCAAATTTCAAGGTTGGCTTGTGATGTTTAATTTTTAGGAAATTAAGGATAAATGTCCATAAATACAAGGTTATTTTATCAAATCAACTAGAAGTTTTGAAGAGCAATTTCACAAGAGCAAATATTATTGTTAAGAGAATTCAAGAGCATATTTCTTCATCATTTATTGCAGCATTCTAGATCTCAAGCATCATACCAAATTTATGTTCATTCATGCATGTTTTTGGAGCTAACATTGTGATGTAGGTTTCAAAATCTAATCCAAGCATTCAAGTCAAAGATCCAAAGCAAGATTCAAGTATAAAGATTGACATCCATTGAAGCCATTTCATGCAATATCAACATCAAGATTTCAATCCTTCAAAGATTCATTCAAGGGTTTGGTGAGTTGCAACATTGAGTTGTCCATTCATCATTCCTTTCATGCTATTTCATTTCATTTCAAGGTTTAATTACCAAAACGGGGTTTGGCCAAGGCAAACCCCCATTCACCCAAAAACAAACATTTTTTCCTCTCATTTTGTGTGTTATAGATTTGCAAGTTCATAGGTTGAAGAAAAGTTGAGGATCTCAAAAGTGCAAAATTGTAAAGTTGCATTTGTTGTCACCTTTGTTGTCATCTCACGAAAACTCAAATCCTGAATTTATTTCCAACTACCCGACTTTGAAACCTGGAGGATCTAGAAGTGCAAACACAGGAGTAGAGGAGCCATAAATCAATTTTGAAAATCCCTAAAAGGATCCATTCACCTATAGGCGAATGAGTCCTTGACAACCCTCTGAAACATGATTTTTATGATAGGTACATAGGATCTAGACCTTCCCAAATTTGTAGAAACTTTGTTGTTTCTCTCTATTTTATGCTTAATCTTCAAGATCCAAGTGGTAGATTGGATTTTGGAGTTGATTTTCTATTTTTTAGTTTCTCTCCCTAAAGTGTTGTTTGGCCTTGACTCTCGTCCTTCAAGCATAAGGAAATTTGAAGATACTCACATTGGGTTGATTCGCCTAAGGGTTGTTAACCAATTCATTGTGGGGATCTCATTTCCTAATGAATATAGGAAGATAGGGTCTATTTCCCCTCTTTGGACTTACCTTTCCATTTTGGGAAAGCACCCTATTTTTTTTCATTTTAGGTTCAAATACTTCGCTCCTCATTCCTCCTACTGAAATCACATCTTCATCTTTTATTGCTCAAGATGAGATTAGTATTGTTGCATCTATAGCCCCTATTTATTTAGTCCAAGAGGAGCATCCTCTTCCAAAAACAACTTCTTGGGATTCATATCTTTTAGATATATCATCCTTGTTTATGAAGACTCATATTGTTTATTTGGATGATTCTATGAGCGAATACATATCCTCTTTTAGGACAACCACATCATCACTATTATCCAATCATCATATTATTTATATTTTTTCCTACACCAGTCTTGAAAGGATTTTGGATTGGAATTTCTTGATCATGACATATGAATGTTTGAGTAGTTTTTAGAGATACAAATTTGGATTTGGATTACCTATTCATCTATATTATGGGAATGGATTATCCAATCACCAGTGTATTTGTTTCTTCCTAAGGGGATAAATGTTGTTTGCAAGTTGTAGATTATGTTATGTATTCATGCTTTCATCGTTGGCACATGAGCTACTTCTTTGTTAGGGGAATTCATAGTATCATATTTTCTCTTCTATTGGGGGGATATTCATTGTAATTATGTGATATAATTAGTCCTTTGGGGGTCATATAGAGTCCTCATTATTTCATTCTTTCACTAGTATGCATATCATTTTCTCTTTTTCAATGAAGAGTTTCTTCCAATGAGGCTTTCTCCTTTTCTCTAGTTATGAGAGATTCATTTCATTATTGTATATTATAATCATTCATTTTTTTATCAATACAATTCTCGTGAGTTGTATATAAAATCAATTTCATTTCTCTCTCTTTGTGATAGTTGTTTTAGTTACATGTGATTTTTGGGATCTATGAGGTTTAATGATAAACTATAACATCTTCAATATTACTACAAGACCATATAGGAAAAAAAATGAGTAGGAGGAGGTGGATGTCATGATGAAGGTTTTGATGGAATATCATGACAATCATATGAAATTTCCTTAAGTGCAAAGGCATCCTCTTGTGATGAAGGAGGTAGAGTAGTTAGCAAGGAAGAATAAGTGGATGGAGGATCCATCTACATGAAGGAATCATCAAATTGCACATATCACAAAAGTAGACATCTCTAGTGGTTGGATCAAACAAAAGATAAGTCTTCACATCTTCACAATAGTCAACAAAAAATGAATGGTTGAATCTTCTCCATTGTCTTAAATAGACCATCTAGTATGAATTCGCAAGCCTCACTACCAAATATTTTAAAGAAGGAAACATTAGGATTTATATTGGACCAAGCCTCCTATAGAGTATCATTTTAAATTACCTTATGGGGAGCATAATTTTGAATATAGTTGGCGCAATTGATTACTTCAACCCAAAAAGATGGGGCCATATGACTAAAGCATAAAATTTCCCAACTCCCTTAGTGATTAGTTTTTTCTTTCAATGAAACTATTTTGCTAAGGAATGTAGGGAATTGAATATTGGTAATCTCTATCATTCTTAGTGCAATACTCCTAAAATTCCTAGTTCGCATATTCCTTCCATTATTTTTATATATCTATTGAATATAAGAACTTGATTTCTTCTCGATGAACACCGTCGCATCCTAGGCCAAAGGCGACACCTTAGCCTGTTGTTGTCATGATAGCACAATCGAATGTTTCTCCTCCCATATCAGGAGCTCAAAGGTGGTTTCGCAGTCCTTCTCCACCAAGGGAAGAAGGGGAATATGTGCAAGAAAAGCGGAGATTTTCCTCTCCTATCCAGATTGGGTCAGTTTCGCCAGAATTTTTGTAGAATCGTTTCTCTTCTCTGAATGAAGAGGAACCGAACTCCGATGATATGGAGGAGTTTCATTCATGAATTTCCTCTCATGGAATGTCCAAGGTCTAACAGAGCTCTTTTCGGGGCTAATAATGTTCTGTTACGGCCTAGGCCAAAGGCAACGCCTCAGCCCGCTGTTGTCATGAGAGCACAGCCAAATGTTTCTCCTCCCATATCGAGAGCTCAAAGGCAGTCTTGCAGTCCTTCTCCACCAAGGGAAGAAGGGGAATATGTGCAAGAAAAGCGGAGATTTTCTTCTCCTATCTAGATTGGGTCAATTTCGCCAGAATTTTTTGCAGAATCGTTTCTCTTCTCTAAATAAAGAGGAACCAGACTTCGATGATATGGAGGAGTTTCATTCATGAATTTCCTCTCATGGAATGTCTAAGATCTGACAAACCTCTCCAGAAAGTATTCTGTTAGGGATACCTTGAGTAAGTATTCTGGTATTGAAGTGCTTTGTCTCCAAGAAGTTAAAATTTCTAGTTTTTTACTTGCTTCGGCTTGTCGCTCTATTTGGCCGGCCAGTAAAATGTTTTGCACTACTCATGATGTTGGGCATGGCAAAGCTGTCACCCTTTTGTCCCCACAGTGGCACTCTTGTGTGGTCGACCATGGGTCTGATCCCACTCATCGGCTCGTCTGGATCCTTCTCAACATTAATAATCATTCCTTTGGGATTATTAATGTTTATGCTTCTAATGATGCTATGGAACAGTCTTTGCTTTGGCGTTGGATTGTTGATTCATTTCCAGTTGCTACTTGGTTACTGTGTGGGGATTTCAATATGGTTGAGATGGCGTATGAAAAATATGGCACCTTGCCTTTCAGATGGGCAGCTGGCGAAAGGGAGGTGTGGTTTTACATGCACAATAAATTGGGGCTCTTTGATCCCAATATTGGCCGCCGCCATTCTCATTCTCTCTAGCACACTTGGTGTAATTACAGGGCTGGTTCTGATAGGATATTTAAGCGCCTTGATCATGCCATGATCTCGGCTCAATCTTTTTTTCTCTTTTGAGAGTCCTCTCCTGGTTAAGTCATTAGTGGATGTGACTTTGTTAGACCACTTCCCCATTTCTTTTCGCATTGAATGGGAGACTCAACAGCCTCGCACATGTAAAACTCAATTCTTTTTTAACACATCTTTGCTCTATCACAAGCCTACCCTGGCCCACATTCGTAGAGTCTGGAATCTGGAGTGCAAGCCAGCTCATCATATAGGCTGGATTACTTGGTGTAATGATGTTATCATAGGCACGGCTAGATTTATGTGCATTTATGGGTGTTAACTAGCTATTTTTTGTCAGCAGTCTTATGAGGCTACCACCACTAACCTGCACTCAGCTACTGAGGCTTTGGAGGCCAACCCTTTTTCTCCATCATTGCAAGTTAGGGTGGCGGAATTAAGGCACAAAAAGCAAGCTATAGACAATTATGCTACCAAAGGTGCACAGATCAAAGCCTAACTACACTGGCTTAAAATTGGTGACCGTGCCTCTCCAAAGAGTTTTTTGGCGCTGCGTGTCAGGAACTCATCCCTAGGCATTAAAAAAATCAAAGATGGCATTCAGGTGCTCTCTAAGCTTCCTGACATTCTCTAGGCCTTTGTGTGTCATTATGAGCAGGTTTTCACTACACAAGAACCCATGTATGTGCGATAGCAAGCCCTTCAGGATTGCCTTGTTGTTGTGCCAAATAGGCTTTCCTCAGCCTAGAGACCTCAAGGAAGTTGTTCATTCCATGGATGATGACACAACCCTGGGGATTGATGGTTTCCCTTGTCAGTTTTACAAGGCCCTTTTGGACTGTGTTGGGCAAGATCTGTATCATGTTTACTTAGAGGCTTTTCATGCTAAATCTCTAGGTAACTTAATAAACAAAGACAATATAAAATTCATACCTAAATCTAGTGATCCTGAGGATATTTGCAACTAGAGGCCTATCACACTTCTCAATGTCTCCTACAAAATCATCACCAAGGCTTTGGCTTTGAAGATCTACCATCTTTTACCTCAGATTGTGTGCCCGGAGCAAATAGGGTTTATCAAATCCAGGTTTATTCTAGATAATATTATTGTTATTTGGGAAGGCATGGAATGGGCTAGGCGTTCAAACCAAAAAGCCATTTTTGTCAAAATTGATTTTGCCAAGGCCTATGACCGCAATGAATGACCTTTTATTCTTGCTATGTTGCAAGCTTTGGGTTTTGGACCTAATTTCATTCAGACTGTTTGAATTCTCTTTGTGGATGCCTCTGCTTGTATCACCATTAATGGTCATCAATCTTCTACCATTGGACTCTTTCATTCCATTCAACAAGGGTGCCTGCTTGCCCCCTCCCTATATGTGCTTGTTGTTGAAGGATTTGCTTACCTTTTGGCCAATGCGGTTTCTCAATAGTGTGTAAAGGGAATTTTGTTGCCTAACTCTCAGGCTCAGTTGGTTAATGGCCAT
>VDFB02234766.1:0-12458 GCA_007258455.2 Sequoia sempervirens
AACCCACCCATACTTTACTTTTCATGCACTTTGTAATCCTCATAATGCTGATCGGCTGAGCCATCAATCTACTCCCGCTGAATAAGTGGTTGAGTTGCATAATCATTGTATTTCCAGTACTTTTAGTTTATTTGCTAACGATCCCCGACGCCATATGCCATCACCTTGCCTGTCATTGGGATCTTGGTGAACATTCTTGGTGTAGGGTTACTTTCATCAGCTAGTTTTGGTTTTGCTAACGCTGACAGGTGAAGTTGTTGATGTGAAAATTTGAAAAAATTGTAAGGGGGTTATTTCAGGAATCTCCCAGGAAAGTATTAGTACCAGATGATGCTCTTTAGGAAAACTTGGATCAACATCCAGATGATATAGTACTAGGCAACCCAAGTTATGATGACCATGTTGATTTGGATGAAGGGGTTTCTACAAAGAGACCTAAGTGGTGGGAAAAACTCATTGGTGATGTTTGGGATGAAGAAATGGTTGCGGGTTGATCATCCAAAGACAAGAGCAAGTAGAACATAGTTAACTTTGCTTTGGTGGCCAATATTCAAGGAGTGTATGAGCCACAGGTCTTTGTTGAGGGAAAAGATAAACTTGAATGGGAAAAGGTCATGGAAATCAAACATCAGAGTCTTATGAAAAGTAAGACTTGGGTTCTTTTAGATCTTCCACCAAGGAAGAAACCCATAAGCTACAAATGGGTGTACAAACTCAAGTACAAAGCTGATGGTACACTTGACAAGTACAGAGCACGGTTGGTGACTAAAGGGTTCTCCTAGAGACAAGGTATTGATTATGAGGAAACCTTTGTTGCTACAACAAAAATGAGCACCATTTGGTTAGTTCTAGCCATGGTAGCATGGTTTGGCTTGAAAGTCGATCAAATGGACGTGAAGAGTGCCTTCCTCAATGGCTACTTAGAGGACGAAGTGTACATGACTCAGCCTTAGGGTTTTGAGGTTGCAGGAAAGGAGCATCAGGTATGCAGATTGACGAAGGCTCTTTATGGCTTGAAGCAAGCACCCAAGGCATGGTACATAAAGATTGATAGGTCTTTGGATCAATAGGGATTCCAACAAAGTCCTTCAAATCCAACTCTACATGTCAAAAGAGATGTCCCACCCTTGATGGAACAATAATTTTCCCAAAGCACTAAGTTGACGTAATTCGTGTGTCAATTAAGAGGTTATAAAAAGCATGCAATATAGAGATTTCTGAGTGATAGACATATTGACACCATTTGAACTTCAACATGTAAATACTAACAACACTATGACATGCCCTTGATACTTGAACAGCAGTGCACCTACAAATTTCTGAGAATGAATAATGACTGATTATGCAATTAGAACTGCCCAGAAACACTTATTAGACATGTACCAACTCAGCTAATGACTCAGTGATGAACAATAGTAAGTATAAGGTTTGCAACCTATGACAGCTGACTGAACAGCAATACATTCATTACATTCTTCTACTTGGTCCAGAGTCAATGCTATCAAGGGTTCCAAATCGTAGCCAAAGCAAATATGGTATTACAGTCTTTAAACAAACATTTTCTAAGTAATATATTGACTGATTTGCATGTACAGATTTCTCAGAATAAATAATCAGCAAGATGATATCTTCAGACTTCTTAGCAGATTTTACAAGAAACAGCTAATGTTCATGCATGTTAATATGTATACTACAATCAGACCTGGTGAAAGCGCCCAGAATGGAGAATAGTGGCCAGAATGAGACTTTCAGCCTTACTAGCAAACACGTCCAGACCTGATTTGATGCCCAGAACTGATCAGACTTCAACAACAATAGATATAATGTCTTGGTTTCATGACTAACAGCTTCCCCATAGATATTTGATATTCTTTAAACCCTTGCAAATCAGAATTATCTTTGTAGCAATTTATTTCAAACCCTTGTGAAAAACTTCACCAATTTGCACAAATGAAAGGTGAATTATTCTCTCCTCGATTTTAACCCTTCAAAGTCTTTCACTCCCTAGGTTATGCTATCAATAGAAAGTTTTCGTTTCTATGATCAAAGAAAGAAAAGCTACCGAAAGCCCTAGGCTCCACAATAAAAATCAATCAAAATAATAATATTCATCAAGCTGGATCTTTGAAATGACTCTTACCTCTCTTTTTATTACATCCTTAGGAGCTCAAACACCTTCTGGCCAATGTGGGATAAAAGATTTATTCCCACATTAAATTATTCACTTAACGGACTTTAATATATTAAAGTGACTTTATTATTATAAAGTTACTTTATAACTTTATAATAATATTAAAATATTAAATAAATCTCTTAAGTCACTTAAACTTTAATATCTCTTGATGTACTTGTCTGATTGCTAAGCCGTCTGAGCCAAGAGTCGACTCTCCTTGTTCTCCATGTGATCGGATGCCCGTATAAAAATAGAAACCCTGAATAGTGACTTACTATAAATAGTAAGTATGTGAAACTGAGTCTAGAAACAGCTGCAAGGGCCCAATCAAGGTCGACACTGCCAAAATGCTCTACTTAGGTGTCTTTCTATTAATAGGAACCCTGACTCTCCCAAAATAGTAACTTACTATAAATAGTAAGTGTGCCAATCTGAGTCAAATAACCTATGCAAAGGCCAAAACCTGAATCCAGTTGAAGAGTAATATCTCTAAATCACCGGTAACTACCACAGAAGACCCTCTATCCATAATTGTTAGCCTATGAGGGTCAAATGATAGGCTAATCCTTACGAACTCTAATGCTCGCAAAATGGGGACATTACAGTCCGCCCTCCCTGAAATTGCTTGTCCCCAAGCAATCTCCATTGTAAAGAAACTCCAATCTTCGTGAGGCCCAAAAGAAGAATTGTGAAATGTCCCACACATCTCTAACTGACTCCTGTAGCACTAGCGTAAACATAGTTGCGCAAAATATCCCTTGATCCCAAACTCAGAATGGAAGTCTGTCATGCCTAATACCCTTCGACTTCCTCTGTGCTACTCTAATCTCAACTTCACCATGCCAGAAGTGGTGAAGCAATCCACTGGGACCCATCCAAAACACAATACCAATCTTGTCGCCACCTGGATCCCAATATAATTTGTACACACATTCATCCGTACTGTGGGAATATGAACATCAGAAAGTATTTGTATCACAACAACTATCTCCATCCTCTGCTAGACTCCCATGGATGTGCTGACTCTGTAGTAATTCCCCACAATTGATGAACTCAGGGGCTTGCAGCTACTAACTCCATCTACTAAAGACGGTGAATACCCCTCCCACAAAGGATGGTATAATCCTAGAGCCAATCCACACTGATGCATCATCAAGTCCTTCGTGTGTGGATCAAAAGAAAAGTGATGAGCACTCCTCACTGTGTAGTCACGGTAAAATGCTCCAACCTCTGTCAATGGCTCATCACTAACAACACTTGAATCAAGCAGTTGATCCCTCTGACTCTGAAAAACAACAAGTTGGCATCCAAAATCAGCTGCATGGGATGAAGTAACAGATTTGCTTCCAAGAGAGGGAAACAAATCTACATGAGAGCCATACTCCCAACCAAATGACACTCTGTGAGTCCCTTGTGAAGATGATGGAGTAACGTCGTGTACTAACACACAACTCTTAGGAGAATCCACCACAGCCACACAAGAGCTATCAACTATCAAACCTGCATCATTTGTCATCGTACTGACCACAGGAGAACCTGATGTAACATGTGGTCCTCTGCTGCTCTCAATCCAAGTACTCATCCCAACTGAGTCAACTGCCCCTGTATCTGGCATGGATGTTACCACATCCTCTCTACAACCCGTGGATGTATGATCCTCACCGACTGCCACTATATGTAACTGTACTGTATCTGCAGCTGGTGGAGACTGTGTCAAACTCAACTCCATGGTAAGCACGTCCAACCGTGACTGTGACTCCTGAAGGGCCAACTCGGCGCTCTGCAATGAGTCCATAGTCACCTCAAGCTCAATTGGCGTGGTAGAAGCTGCTGATATAACAGTATCTTCACACACTTCCATATTTGTGGGCTGCAAACCACAAACAAGCACTTCTGCTTCTTTCTCGATCCCTTCATCAATAGAATGTTCTGCTTTTTCTTTCATTGTTCTCCTAATGTAATTAACCACACCCAATTGTCCAGGTTTCCAAAGCAACACACAATTCAAGTAGGAGTCAAAAGAAACATCGTTCTTAAACTCATTCGTCATATTTTGATATTCCTCATGGAGCGTAGAAGCTTCATGTTCACATTGCCTCCTGTACTGTTCGGCAATTCTACTGAATTCCATTGTAGCAACTCAAATTTCTTTTTGTTCTCCCAACAGGATGGCAGGATCTTTGGCTCTGATACCACTGTGATGTACCACCCCAAGTGGACACTTGCAAACTAAATTTTCTGCCTTGTTTAAATATTTGATTCACAAAATATTTGGGTTTTTGATTCTCAAATGGTATAATGCCAAGAAATTAAATGATACACACATACTTGCAAGTAGAGATATACTCAAATAGAAGCATCAACTTACAAATCTGATTTTTTAATGATTGTACAGTCCCAAATTCACTGAGTTTGCACATGTGACTTGAACTGATTTTTCAAGAGCATAGAATTCATTACATTGACTTCTCAAATCTGATCTTCACATACATCTTGAGATCACTACTAAATATTAAATGCAATAGAGAAATTGTAAGGGAACTCTAGCATGAACAGTAGTATATAAGTTCTTATATCAGACTGGTAACATTAAGTCTCAACACCCATACTCAGCAATTGCAAGACTTATAAAAGGTACAGCAGTTCATCATAAATCTGATCGCAGACCTAACCTTAAGGCAGACCCCTTACAACTAATTTCTGGGCATCACAATTGGAAAATAAGACAGTTAAACAACTCAGAGATACCACAGCCCAGACAAGTTCAGATTTTCAATTTATAATCAAGTTACAACTTACAAGACTTCCCTCTAACACTGTTAGACTGAACTGACTGAGATATATAACAACTAGTGAGGGATTTGACAGTTCAAGCAAGATACAATGAATATAAGGAAGTATTAGACCTGGAACAGCATGTATAGAAGTCTGAAATGTCAGAATAACCTCCAGTATTGCACAAAATTCCTTAGCAGCAGCAAACAGCAAGTCTCATGAAATCACTTAACTCAAATTGTAACTCATCCAGTTCCAAGACCTCTGCAAAACCCCAACGAATGCTCAAAATCCACAATAATTAATACCTAGCATTGTAGCACGGGTACTGTAGCGTTACTGTTCACGTCACTGTAGCAGCAATGCATTACTTCTGATTTTTCTTCAATCTTTAAGCATAAAAAGGTTCACATGCATTGTAGTGGGTACTGTAGCAAATCACTGTTCATGCCACTGTAGCAGCTAACAAAAATTCTGATCTGCAAGTAATAATCTTCAAAACCCTTGTGAAACTTCACCAATTTGCACAAATGAAAGGACTGAATTATCCTCTCCTCAATTTGCAACCTTTCAAGAGATCTTTCACTCCCTCAGTTATGCTATCAATAGGAAGTTTTCATTTCCTATGATCAACGAAGAAAACTGCAAAAGCCCTAGGCTCCACAATAAAAATCAATCAAAATAATATTCATCAACTGGATGCTGAGAATGAGCTCTTGCCTCTCCTTTTATTCTTTCCTTAAGAGAGCTCAAACACCTTCCTGGCCAATGTGGGATAAAAGATTTATTCCCACATTAAATTATTCACTTAACGCACTTTATTATATTAAAGTGACTTTATTATTATAAAGTTACTTTATAACTTTATAATAATATTAAAATATTAAATAAATCACTTAAGTCACTTAAACTTTAATATCTCTTAATGTACTTGTCTGATTGCTAAGTCGTCTGAGCCAGGAGTCGACTCTCCCTATTCTCCATGTGATTGGATGCCTGTCTAAAAATAGAAACCCTGAACAATGACTTACTATAAATAGTAAGTATGTGAAACTGAGTCTAGAAATAGCTGCAAAGGCCCAATCAAGGTCGACACTACCAATATGCTCTGCTCAGGTGTCTTTCTATTGTCCATTACACCTTTTGGAACATCTAGTTAACTTTGAAAATAATATTTATCAAGTAATTGATAGGATAATATATTCTTTTCAATAATCAAAATAGTTAAAATTTCTTGGAAAATAGTTAACCATTCAAGTATTTTAAATAATCAAAGGAAAATGTTGTAAATATAGACAGATATAAAAATAATAGGAATAAATAGATACATTATTAATTTGGGGAAATAACCGTCCAAGAAGCGTTATACCATTCAGTTACGCTTCAACATAATACTTATCGGGTCCAAAAGATGGGCAACACTACTCACTACCATTACAAGCTATTGTTCGGGGGCTTTGCTTAAAAGAAAAAGAGGGATATGACCATCAGTTGAAAAAAATACATGGGAACGAATTTTACAGTGGCAGATATGGAAGAAGAGGTCCGTTTGGAAGTTGTTACTTTATTGTGGATAGCGAGGGACAAGGTCATTTCAGGAGTGTCCAGGCAGCTGGAAATCCTATCAAGCATGGAAATTGGCAACACAGAGCGAGTTATAACAAAAGTTTGAACCTGTTTGGAACAACACTCGCCACGCACCTCAGAGCCTCTAACAAAAGAGTATGGAATAGTTCGACCACCTTTTTCCTTTCATTATGCTTATAATTGGTAGATATTCACATGCATTTATAAGCCTTTGTTTTACATATCTATTTGTGTTTACCCTTCGTACATCGCTATCCATGAGATCACAGTTTTTTTTTGAAGGATTTGTCAATTGTTTTGTGTGCCTTGTCTACACTCCCACTTTATGCTTGCATGCATACCAAGATAGTTGAAACTATAGTGTCTAAAAATATACTCTTACTTATGGGTTTGAAGGACGACCGTATCCTATTATGAGCTCCCATTTTGGCTTAGGATCAAAGTATGTTGGTTGTAGATAGGTCGGGTAGGATGGCATTGTGATAGTCGATGCAGGTGCATTATCTTCCTACCGTTGTCTACATGTGTGGCGACTACAACCCTTAGGAAATAAATTCATTAATTCATAAACACGATTAGGTTATGAATATTAATATTCCTTAAGTCAAGAGCTTAATGCGTTATCAAGTCATCTTCTATGGTCCTTCCTTTCAAAGTAATGTTTCTTAGCATACCGTTCCTTTTATGATCGACCATTGTTGGTCAATTTGCTTAAGCAATTTCAAAGTCCTTAATATTGTAATTGGTAAAGTGAGATTAAGGTCATAATTGGCCATTTTTTTGAGTAAGTTGAACATATCAACAATTTCTTTATCTTACTTTTATAGAATAAGCTCACCCTCAGTGGTGTTGAAATACTCAGTTTTGACACAAAATTTGACATAGTTAGCTGTCCAGGTCTCTTTGCAATCCAAGTCTCTTTCCGTGCAACTTATCTTTACTACGATTCTTTCATGATTTCATCATCCAGATTTGGCAGCCATTTTGAAATAATTTACAGACTTTATAAATGGTTAAGAAAATGACATCTCGTCAAAAGTGAAAGATAAAGCCAATAAAAATGTCTTCTAAAGATCTTAATAACTTCATAATACAGTTGTAGAACAATATTTTAAATCAGGCAGAAAGGGATATTATTGGGAAATGGTGGCTCAAATTGTCAGTAATACTAATAATTGTTAGCCATTAATCATTGGAAGATACAGTATAAGCAGATTCTTTGAACACTTCATTAGCTAGTTAAGGAAATGAGATTTTAAATGGAAACCAATAAGAATAGTTGTCTACCTATTCTCAGTGTATTCATTATAACATTGTAACAACCTTTCCAAACTATAGTTTAAAATTTTCAACTGACAACTAAGTTTCAGCTGAATTGCAACTATCTTGTTTTCGGAACTAGGGTTTCCAATTGTTCCATCTAATTCAAACATGCAACTATCTTTTGAATTTTTCAGTTTCAGCTCACATGTATCATTCAACAGTTTTCCACCAACTGTTCATGGCAGATCAATTAACTAAATAACTGCCAAACTAGGGTTTTTCCAAAATAAAGATAATCACTCTAAAAGAGAATAATTACTAGGGCACGATTAACTAATTCGCATCTTTCTCCTACTTATAAAAACTAGGGCTTCATTTGCAGCTAAAAGAGAATTCAATTCAGATGTCGTTACATTATACACTTCATCAACTAACTTTTAATTTCATTTTCAGCTGAAAAGAAACTATTAACTATAAACATCTAACAGGAAATTGCAGAAGGATAATAATGACTTTTCTTTGCTTCCAGAAGATAACAATAATTACTACAGCTATGAAAACAATTATAACAGCTGAATAAATTGAAGTACTATCTCGCTAAGTATCTGGGAATCTTACAATGATCATTAACATAAAAGAATAGCATTCATGTCATAGATGAAAATAGAAATTCAATTAGCATTGCATGTACTTGGATTTACGAGAGAGGATGAAATACATTTAACATCATATCCATATTTTCATACTTGGAAATCTTTATCGAGGGAAAGAGAATTATCATCAGGGGCTTTACCGCCCAACCAAGACCTATTGGTCTCCCGAGTTTCTTCAACTG
This sequence comes from Sequoia sempervirens, assembly GCA_007258455.2. Taxonomy (NCBI): domain Eukaryota; kingdom Viridiplantae; phylum Streptophyta; class Pinopsida; order Cupressales; family Cupressaceae; genus Sequoia; species Sequoia sempervirens. The sequence continues at coordinate 8,634 of VDFB02234766.1, forward strand.
AAGAACTCGCCCTTCACTAGGGTAATCAACATGGATCAATTTATCATCATGTCTCTGAGCCTGGTGTCAAGAACCTATACCTCCTGATCGACCTTACTAAGGGTTCCTCCCAACTAGAAAGGCCACTCTGATCAGTGATATATCTGGAACTTGATAGCTGACAGATGTAGATTCTAGCATCGTACCTTGGCCAAGGATTTTATTATTACTAGCACTCCTGTGCCGATGTCTCTGGCACTCCTGTACCGACATCTCTGGCACTACTGTGCCGTCAACACTCTCACCCTTGCTCGGCATGAAAAATTCTCAGATCAAGTTTTAATCTTACCGTATCTGGTTTTGATATCGCTAAGTCTTAACCTTAAGGTTTAACATTACAAGAACTTGGTTCTAATTCACTTCTTGTTTAAGGATTATGCTGTTATCTTTTCATGAAAAAGTGGAACTCATCTCCAAACTTATTCCTTATGAGTATTAATTATAATAATCTATTAATCCCAATTTTATGAGGGAAGAGTAAGGAATCTTATTTGACAAAAGGATTCAAAGTTTAGTATTACAATGTCCTGAACCCAATCTTCTCCTAAAATCATGGTACAACAATTAATGTCAGGCATGTTAAGAGCATCCTGGCCCAAAGTCTATTCACACCTTTTAAGACCTTCTGGTTTGCTTAAGATGAGATTAGACCTTCCAAAGGTTCATCAGATTAACATTACAATGACTTAGTTCACATTAATTTTCTTCTTTTACGAATGTTATTTTCTTTTTACTTCATTGAGCACAAACATACTGTGAGACATATTCGATTTATAGAGGTTTTTAGATCTCAACATTTTAACTTCTTGGTCTATATCACAAGATCTGGTAGAAGTATTTCTCTTAGCTTAAGTTTAGGCTCATTATAAAAGCATATATTTAAATAATTGTCATGTCCCTTCTCGGTGACATCTCTCGAGGGCCAGGGATTGGCCTATCACACGACCCTCGTAGGCTGATTGATTGGATAGAGGGTCACTTCAGAGCTTGGCTCGGCTTCAGTTAGCAGGGATTGATCAGTGGTCTTTCGTTCTGGCTCGATCGGAGGCTTTTTGCAGAATTGCTATTTTTAGCAGTTCCTGGCAGGCAGTGTGGGACCCCTGCTATTTTTAGCAGTATGGCTTTGGCGGCATCCGGGATCACTTCAGAGTTCGTCAGCATCAGACGGAACAGGAAACGGATAAGTAACGGGAGAATTATTAATATTTAATTACATTGATTAAATATTAATTAATTAATGTTTATAATATAAAGTTATAATTTTAATTAATTATGACTTTAAGTGATTTGCCTTGAGGGGTGCGCCATCATTAAAGGGGGCCAGTTGACGTTTGATTTATATTAAAATATTCAGCAGGAGACTATTGAAATATTAAAAGATTAAAATATGAATATTTCATTAAAACCCTATTCTTGAGGAAATCGCACTTTTCAGCTTATTAGTGGATTTGCCTTGGTTTCTGAGCCATTATGTGATTATTGGATTTTGAGAACTGATCAAATTGATCTGAGCACAGACTTTAGGGTTTGAACTTGACTTCCTTGGGGAACGAGCCATCTCCAGCGGAAAGCAATTCAGAGAGTGTGAAATATCACTTGATCTATTGCCAGCAGAGGTTTTCTCACACAGAGGAAATCATAGATCTTCAGAGAAATTGATATCTTTAGAGTTTTATTCAGTTGTTTGCATTCAGAGCATCTCATTCATTTAGGCGTCCATTCTCAGAAGATACATAGGGTTTAGAAAGCGGCATATGTTATTTACTTTATGATTCATGCTGGAGCCGTACTTACCAGGCCGTACCATCAGATTTCTGGCCGTACTGTCCAGTCTTGAGGCGTCTTTGGTTTGGAAGGAGAAACGCCTCTTTCCTTGACTTCCCACATTCTCCAGTACAGGCGCAGGCTATTTGGGCATCATCAGAGGTTATCATTCAGAGGGAGAAGATCATCATTTACCTCAGCCGTACATTTCTGTACTTCTGTTGCAGCAATTTCCAGGTTTTTAAAATATTGAAAATTCTTAATTTTATTCATTGCATGCATCTGGGTCTCATTGTAATCAGTAGAGAAGTTTGAATAAAGATACTGGCGTCCATTTTCAATCCATTTCAGAGTCATTTAATTTTTGTAGAATTTATTTCAATTTATTGCAAAAATCGTACCTTTCATTTATTGCATCAAAAACACAAATTTGCAAAAAAACCAAAAACCTTCAGAAAAACCTAAAAATCAGTCAGGAGCAGTGTCAGGGGGAAACTAGGGTTTCTACATAGACTGCCTTTGAGCCTCTTTCACTTCTCTCTTGTGGCTGCTTTCTTTATCCATATATTGCTTCCATTGAGTACTTATATATGGTGATACATATTCGGAGAGGAAATTCTTCAGGTCTTAACATTTTATCTCTGAATAATGGTCCCGGAAAGAGAAAGAAAATTGTACTAATCCAACTCAAATAATGGAAGAGAAGCCTGGAAACAAGTCTAAGTCACTGATCAGGTTCACATCAAAAGAGTCTTCTTTCAGTCAAGCCCAGAATAAGAATTAAGTAAAAGCTCTGTTTTCAATTGCTATCAAAAGTCGAGGAAATTCCATATAATTTCATTCTACTCTAAAGGATTTTAATTGTGATTCTAGTTCCTTTCGTGATAAGTTAGTGTAATGTCCCGTTCTCATCAGTAATCTGTTCTGACACTCATCCGCCTATTCCGGAAGCCTGTAGGCATGTATGAGGTAAAATTAGGGTTTCCAGTTCTGAGGTTCCTCGACATTTTCTGAGAGTTTACTATTTATAGTAAATTCTATTTTAAGCAATTTGGAGTTTGTCAGCTTTCAGTATTTCATATCCAATTGGAGCATTTATTTGCAGTTCATGTTTGACCTCTCATGGCATTTTTATGTTGAAATAAGGCATTAAGGTTATATTATGCAGTTGACCCCTTGGCCTAGATGAACAACTTTAAGTTGTATTTAAAAAGGGGACTTGGAAGGGTGGTGCTTTCATGAAGAGCTTTATTATTTTTAAATAAGAACATTATTCCTTGAGCAAAAGTGGACGCCACTTTATTAAGTGAGAATTATGAAATAAAGTGAATTTCTTATTATGCAATTTTGGACGCCACCTTGAGAAGTTGAAAGTTTTTGGGAATTTGAAGGGTCTCCTGTGTCTTTTGATCTGCTTCTCAGGCATTTGAAGAGTTTGTGAGCTCTTATTTATTGAAGGTCTTTGCTCCAGCATTTCATCCATGAAAATTATGCTAAAGTTATGCTGTCGAAATGACAATTGACATATTGCTTCGAGGATGTCTACCTCCTAGCCTTTCATCCAATTTCGTGTTTGCAATATAACACCTAGTTGGTTACATTGCTGCTTCTCAACATCAAACTAGCAGATTGAGCATCAAAATTGAAGAAGTTTTGGAGTGTTTTCATAGTTTTGAGTTCCTGGTTTTACAACAGCTGAAACTGATTTTTGTTCATATCTATTTGAGTGATTTTATTTTCATTCTGGGTACTTTGGCAATTCACTTGTTGGTACATGGCGCCCCTTTCCACAAAGAATTGGAATTTAATTCCAAGTAATTAATTTTATCTTGCAAAAGCAATTTCTTGAGGAGGCCGTACCATTTTGATGGGCATTGGGATTCGTGCAAAATAAGCTGGAGTCTTTTTGGATGGTTTCTGATTTGCATCTTGGGCGCCACACTTCTAGAAAACATCTGCAACTGATTTCACACCATTCGGAGGTAAATTGATCAACTTATGAGCATTTTAATGATTTCACAG
>VDFB02234769.1:0-15028 GCA_007258455.2 Sequoia sempervirens
AAGTGAACTCCCTCTAGCCATCAACTCAGTCTCATAGCTGCAAGTTGCAACTTCACGCTTGATTATTTCTTTGGTCGGCATGACTTCCTCACAAGATGCCTCAAGCTTTTCATCACTAAGCAATCTCTCATCACCTTCTTGTTCCTAGAACATTGAACTGCTAGCATTTTAGAGAGAGATTACTAACAGTTTATAATTACCCAAAGAAATAACAAGACTGGAATCATACAAAGTTTACAATCACAGGTTATAACATGAATACATAAGAATTTATGCACAATGTTAGTACATGAATAAATCAACCTGAAGGAGAAATATATAAAAAATCAAACTAGAGGGATAAAGAAACTTATCTTTATATAATTTTTGGTATAACTCTTTCGTTCATCTTTTACTCCTCTCAAGAGTGCCAAACTCAGCACAACAAAAGAATAATCTGCACAACTACAGATTTCTTGAATGCATTAAGCAGTTAGCATGTAGAACCATCTCTCTCCAAGAGTTCAAGGTTCTATCACAAGGCATGCATTGGAGAAAGATATCGATGTGATCAACCTATCACAACGAAAATGCAAATCTCTTCTCTTTTCTTTATTCCATTTCGAAGTCATACTTCAAGGATCTACATGATTAGTATGAATTAACTCACAATAGATAATTTGAAATCTTCAATAGATCTTTGTTCTAGAGAACACAACTCAAGAGAAATCACTAACTCTCTTTCCTAAGATGAAGTAACTGAAATTCAAACTAGAAAGGTGATTTCAACAAAACACAGAATACTTATCTTCTTTAATATTCTGATGAATGCAATTATTGAACACAGTATGTTGTTCTTATACTCAGATCAATCCACAACCTTCATGACTCGAACACAGACCCATGGCAAGGTTAAATTTGAACAAGGCCTATGACTGCTCAAATTTACAATGCACTCTGTTTCCAACTGCAATCCACTAGGTTATGCAACATGCTTACTAGCAATACCCAAAGTGTTAGAGATAGATAAGATCATTACTCGAAAGACTTTATCAGATCTGCACAACTTAGCAGACTGAGATTCACATAAAAGAATATAAACAACAGAAAAAAAGGAATCAAATACTTATCTCTATTTGATTGCAGCCATTTGATTTCAAACATCAACCCTTAGCAGCACGATCTGACATAGTTGAGTTCTTTGACTGCAAGGTTGTGAAGACCATTGAAGTCCATTCCAGATAATGACATCATAGAATTTTCTCATAATACATGACTACTTCAGGTCCTTCCATAATCATGTGCTTTTAGATCTCTTCAACAGATCCCAGAAGGTGAGATTGCCGTATCATATAACTCTCTTGGAATCATCTGATCTCAGATTGCTAACAATATGACTCAAGTAAACTCATGAAGAGAGCATGCGCTAGATCTGACTTCGAATTGCTTTTCAAGATCTGATCGGATCTTTCCATAGACCCGCTCTGATACCATGTTAAATTATGTGATCAGAAGTAAATGCACAGAAAATAATTCAAAATCAGAGGCAATAACACAGCAGTTACCCTGGGAAAACCCTCCTCTTGAGGGAGAAAAACCCAGCAACAAAGATCTCTCTTATATATAAAATAATGGCAATAAGTCTCTTTACAAAGAGGCCACACACAAGGCCAATATCAGTACCAGCAATGGCTGTATAACAATCAAATAATCTGCTCTTACTTGATCTCTGATCTGCACTTACAGAAAATTGCAATCTGCTCTTGGAGAAAATTCGCATTTCTCCCTTGAAGAGTTTGCACTTGTTAGCTCTTGTTCAAGCTCGCATCCTGAACTTTGATGGTTCGCAAACTGCTCACAATGAGTTCGTCCTTGCAAATAATACATACAAGATGATATATTGCACTGGATCTCGCACTGTATGATCTTCATCACTCGACTGGTGTATCCGATCTTAACTCTCAGACAGGTTCACACTTGAATGATATCACAGATTTGGTAAATTCGATGATTAAATCCCAGATGAGTTCGCACTTGAATGAAATCCTCGAACTGGAATATTCGCACTTAGATCTCAGGTGAATTCGCACTTTATTGATGAGATATGTTGGCACTATGATCTCAGATAAATTTGCACAATAACATGATCGAACTGAACTCCTGCATGGATAATCATAATGGACGGACAAGCTGCATATATATACAAGTGAGAGATGAGTCTAAACTTCCATAATACGGCCTTATAAAGAAGAGATTGCCGCACTTGTTAGGGCCAAGTGACCTTGAATATACAGCGCCTCTTCACGGAAGATTCGGTCTCAAGATAATGAAACGCGCGTTAAATGACTTCAAGATGAATTTTGAGATTCAACTTTCATGTCGTGAAGCATGAAATACAAAACAATAAATATAGGGTGGCATAGCCGGTGGCTATCATCCAATTTTGATACCGCGAAGAAATTTGAAGGCTAGAAGAAGGAACTCTAAAACATATCATTAACACCCCATCCTAGTGAAACAAAATTGTTTTTAAAAAGTGGCCCTTTCTTTTGATGAGGAAAAGACCCTTGAGGAGGAATATTTTATTATCTTTTATAAATAAAGCTCATGGGAGGTTATAAAGGGCTTCTATTTTGGCATTCATTTGTCATTTTTCATATCGGCACTTGCGAGTTTGAGCTCTGGAGAAGGGTTTCAGCTTGGTTTCAGTCTTCTGGGAACGAAAACTCCAAGGGCTATCGTGAATTGGATGAGAACCCAATTCACCTTTGAGGAGGACCTAACTTGGGTCTTCGTTTGGGCTTCATTGGAGGAGTTTCAGGTGTTTAATTTTCAAACCTGAGTTTGAAGCAGTGTTATATCAGCATATTTCTTCAGATCAGGTGCAGCCATTGATAGATTGAGTCTCAACCAGGCCAATACTATCACATGTTTGCATTCACTTGTTGGTTGTACAATTTTTGGCCAAGTGCACGTAGGGTTTGTGGCACAATCATCATTGTAGATTTATTCCAGCCACTTGACAAGTTTACATTGAGGATTTGACATCTTCCATACCAGCCGTACCATTTCTAGTTGGTGCACCATCATTTGGAAGGGGTTTCATGGGCATTTGAAGTTGATTTTGGCAACCAATTTCATATCAGCACTTCCATAACAACGATCAGACCTGTAGCTGCATATTTCACATTCTATTTCAATCTTCTACCATTGTTATCATGCTCATATCAACCTTCATACATTGTATTTTCATGTTGGCATAGAACGGGTATGTTATTGGCATATTGAGTATTCAAATCTTTCATTTGTATTGGGTTTAATAAAGTTGTTACAGTCTAATAATTTTCATATCAGACATAACTGTCATTTTAACCAGACCTTATATCTTTAATTTAATGGCATAAATGGAAGTGGGTTTATCAATTTATGTTGTGTAATCATTTATATACCAGTTCTATGCATTTCCTTTATGTTATTGGCATTGAAAACACTCAACCAAACATCAAAAGCAATCAAACAAAACTCAGAAAATCAGAACAGCAGTCAGAAAATCAGAATTCATGAGTTTGCACAACATCTGTTTGACGAAATGTCAACACTCTAAAATATGAGTTTTTGGGTTAGATTTAGTAGGGATATCTCAATAACACATGTTTAATTTTTTAAAATGAATTGTTATTTAGTTTCAATACTTTGAAATTTTGAATAAATGGAATGTGTTGTTTATTGAACTTGTTGCCTTAGGTATTACAATGGCAACCATTTCTAGCTCCACGAACCAATCTCATTTCAAAACAGACCAAACTCTCCCCTTTGGAAATATGTTGAAATGATACAACTTCCAAGTGGTGGAGGTTATGTTTGGATTTGTGGTCATTGTAAAGTTAGATATTCAAGCTCATACAATCAAGTGAAAGGGCAATTGTGCAAGATCCTTGGACTAGGCATCAAATCTTGTCCAAGTGAAGATAATAAAGGCATTCCAAAAATGCAAGTATTGGCATATATTGAAGAGCAAGAAAAAGTAGACCAAGCAGCAGGTCGTAGATCAAGTCATCCTTTGATAAAGAAAGGATGTCAAGGGATGAAGCCCCCCTACACCACCTTCTCATTTTCCACCTACACAGAGCCATCCATTTATGTCCATACCTAAAGAGAAAATTGTGGCCTCTACACATAAGATATCAAAGGGACCGTTGAAAATTTCATTTCCGGAGATAAGAGGCCCCTTGAATTGGCATATATTGAAAGAGCAAGAGAAAAAGCAGGTTAAGCAATTAAATAGATCAGAGTCATCCTTTGATAAGAAAAGGATCCTGGGGATGAAGCCCCTACACCACCTTCTCATTTTCCACCTACAAAGAGCCATCCATTTATGTCCATACCTGAAGAGCAAACTATGTCCTCTACACATAAGAGATCAAAGGGACCCTTGGAAACTTCATTTCAAAATGAAGCTAGAGAGGTTGTCAATCAAGACATAGCGAGATGTGTCCATGCAAATGGATTGGTATTCAATGTTGTTCGCTCACCATATTGGCAAAAAATGGTGAAATCTATTAATGATGCTCCAAAAGGGTATAAGGGCCTAGGTTTTGAGAAGGTGTGTAGGTGTGTAGCACCTTATTAGATAAAGAGGTGAAATTTGTAAATGACTCCTTGAAGCCCATAAGGGATTCGTGGATCGAAATAGGGGTGACCATCATTTTTGATTGATGGAAAGATGCAAAATATCGCCCATTGATCAATGTTATTGCAGTGTCCCCTAAAGGGGCAATGTTTTTGAGAGCAGTGGATTGTGAAGGAGAGGTGAAGGATGGTGCATTTATTGCTAACATTCTTTGTCAAGCTATTGATGAAGTGGGCCCTCTAAATGTTGTGCAAGTTATAACAGACAATGCAAAAAATTGTAGGGCTACTGGGTTATTGGTTGAGGAGAGGTATTCACACATTTTTTGGACACCTTGTGCTGTCCACTCCCTCAACCTAATGCTACAAAAAATTGGCAACAAAATTGATTAGATCAAATAGGTGTATGCTAAGGCCGAAGACATCCAAATGTTCATCACCAACCACCATATGTCACAAGGCATATTTAGAACATTCTCGAGATTGGAGCTGTTGAAGGTAAATTAAATAATAAACATGTTTCACAATTTACTTTAGTAATATTTTTAATTTTATTTAAATTTTTGTAAATTTAAATTTTCTTTTATTTTGATTTTCAAACAAGTTGTTGAGACCCATTTTGCCTCTAACACAATTTTGTTGAGACGACTTGTGAAGGTTCGTGAGGCACTCTCTAATATGGTCATCAACCCTAATTGGTCCATATGGAGGCAATCTAGGATTGCAAGTGCAGCTAAAGTTAAGCAAATGATCCTAGATGACATTTGGAGGGATCATGTTGAGTATCTCCTCAGTTTCACTGAGCCCATATTGAGCATGATCCGTTATATTGGCGTGGATAGACCTTTTTTGGGTGAAGTATATGATGGCATCAACTCAATGATTGAGAAGATAAAATCCATCATCAATAAAAAAGAGCAAGATCCTGAAGAAAATTTCTTCAAAGAGCTACACAAAATCATTATAGAGAGATGGAACAAAAAGCCCACTCCACTACATCTTGTTTTTGCATTGAGTCCCAAATACTATAGTGCTCAACTGCTTTCTGTGACAACAAGAGTTGCCCCATATAGAGATGTTGAAGTGGCTCAAGGGTACAAGGCAACACTTCGTAGACTCTTCACCGATCGTGACCGACGTGATGTAATGAGGGGCTTAGTTCATGGGTTTTGCATGCTCCAGTGATTGTGGTCTTGATGCTCTTCAAGACAAGTACATGGTCGATGCTCATGGTTGGTGATACTTCCATGGCCAAGCATACACATACCTACAACCTCTTGCAATCACAATTTTATCCAAAGTAATTTTTATAGTCAATCTTTTATCTTTTAAATTTAAGTTTTATATTTCAATTAGTTAAATTTTGTAACTCTTAACTATTTAATTTGGTCTTAATAGGTTGCTAGTTCATCTTCATCTGAGAGAAATTGGAGCACATACTCCATCCACTCAATAAAACGCAATAGACTACATTCAAAAAAGGCAAAGGACTTGGTATATGTGCATTCAAACTTGAGGCTCCTTACACACAAAGTGCCTACAAAGGAGGAGACACAAAGAAGTGGTATATCGAGCCAGAGCGTCTTGACTTGGATGCTTCCACAAGCCACTTTACTGCACTTGATGTTGATGATGCCAATGAGCCAGCTAGTGAGCATGAGAGTGAAAAGATAATTGATATTCATAATTACATAATTACAAGAGGAGACAAAAGCTCCTTATAAAGGAATTTACAGGACGATGTTTCTAAAAGGAAACAATCGTAAACTAAAGCTAAAAAATGGAAAGATGCTAAAACAAACTAAAGCGTAATCAGAAGTTACTAAAAGCAACTTCGTTAACTAAAGACTAATTAAAACTAAGATCACCATTAATATTACATTTAATATTTTAATACCCTCCCTTAATGGTCATCGTACAAACATAAACTTAGTCTACCCAAATTCTTCTGGAAACATATCATCGGTGATTGATAATTGGAGAAGCATAAAAACATATCTAAGAAATTTCTTAAACTAATCAGGTTTGACCCTGAGCTCTGATACCATGAAAAGATAATTGATATTCATAACTACAAGAGGAGACTAAAGCTCCTTATAAAGGAATTTACAAGATGATGTTTATAAAAAGAAACAAACATAAACAAAAGCAAACTAAAACTAAAAAAAGAAAAAGATGCTAAAACAAACTAAAGCATAATCAAAAGTTACTAAAAGCAACTTAGTTAACTAAAGACTAATTAAAACTAAGATCACCATTAATATTACATTTAATATTTAAATACCCTCCCTTAATGGTCATCGTACAAACATAAACTGAGTCTACCCAAATTCTTCTGAAAACATATCATTGATGACTGATAATTGGAGAAGCATAACAACATATCTAAGAAATTTCAAAAACTAATCAGGTTCGATCCTGAGCTCTGATACCATGAAAAGATAATTGATATTCATTATTACATAATTACAAGAGGAGACGAAAGCTCCTTATAAAGGAATTTATAGGACGATGTTTCTAAAAAGAAACAATCGTAAACTAAAGCAAACTAAAACTAAAAAACAGAAAGATGCTAAAACAAACTAAAGTGTAATCAGAAGTTACTAAAAGCAACTTAGTTAACTAAAGACTAATTAAAACTAAAATGACCATTAATATTACATTTAATATTTTAATAGAGAGTGCTAGTGTCAGTGCTAGTGGTAGTGCCACTGCGAGTGCCATTGTCGCTATTTGTGGTTCTTCTAATTTACCAATACATACACCATCAAATATGGATGGTGATGATGATATTTTTGATGACCCATATGATATTTGATCAATGATCAATGATGGCTAATTGTAAAAATTTGACATTATTATGTTTGAACTTTAATTTATATCATGACATTCGAGTTTCACTAATACTTTATTATTTGATTATGAAAGTGGTGGTGTATTTTTGCTATATTATTTGACTATTAATATTGTGGTGTATTTTGAACTTAATTACTGCTGCAAATATGTATATATTTCTGATTTTTATATGCTTTTGTATTAACGAACCCAACCCCAAAAACATTTTGCCCGAGCCCGCGAACAGAACCATCCAACCCGAACCGGTAACTTAGCAGTAACTAATAATAAGGACATACCAAGCAGTTAGAAAGTTAACTGCAGCCCACTTGCAAGTGAGCCAAATACAATAAAGTAAAAGTGAAACAAAAATAACTGCAGTTAACATATCATGGTAATGCCAACATAAGTTCATCCAATCGTGTTACTGCCGACCTCATTACAGTGGACAATTGGATAAAAATAACTCTAGCAAAATATCTTTACAACTGAATGAACTTAGAACCATATGTCATTGTCAAAGGAAATGTTAGGAAGACCACCATTCCTTGTGAATGTATGCATTGCAGCAAAGCACACAGCAATTGACAGTAATCAAACAATATTATCAAGGAGTGTGATCTTCAAAAGGATCTAGATGTTTTTAGCTTTAAAATGTTTGAGCAATTCGAAAAATGTCTGGAAAAATCAATGTTTTCATGAGTTATGTTTATTTGACTAAAAATTGGCATGTGTTTAAAAGTTTTCAAGATGTGATGATTTTATGAGGATTATGAAATGATTATTGATACACTATATGCCTTCATGATATAAATTACATAGGTCCTATATACCTTCTATGAAAGAACAGAAATATTTGCAAAAGTAGATGTGCTTCGTGTGCGATCAGATAATTATAGTTTTGAGGCCCTCGAACAAGAATTGCTTGCCAAGGGGGCTTGTCCCCGTAGCAGATACGCTACATATAATAGAGTTCAAGGGGGAGGGGGGTGGGCAGTGGACCCCTTTCATTTGGACTTTTTCGATCAGATCGGTCGTTCCATAGTTGCATCAAGATCAGACTTCCAAAATGGAAATCTGCCCGTCCAGAAAATAGCAATAATATGAAAGAAGGGCGGGGCCCCTCCTAACATGGCGAACCCCTAGGAATTTGAGTTCCCATTGTAGTCAGTCAGTCAGTTAGTTAGTTGGTTAGTTAGTTGGTTCTAGAGAGAAGCATTTAGTTTAGTAGCTTAGTGTAGTGGTGCCAATAAGCTAGAATTATGGTTGCGAATAAGCTAGAATAAGCTAGAATAACCCTTTAGCCCCCTACCCTACTACCCCACACACGCAGATAGATAATACCCTTTGTAAATTAATCAACCTGCCCTGCCCTCCAATTATAGTTGCTAGAATAAGCTAGAATAAGGAACTATAGTTTCCCACCCTGCTTCTCGAATTATAGCGGCCCTTAGAATAGTAGGGTTAATTTATCAGTTCATTAATGCGCTCATAACAACTGATGATTCCCTTGTCACCCCCAGTTCTCCCATAATTCGCTTGTTCATTAATTTTAATGGCATTAGCTCATTAAGTAGGCAGATTAATCAGCTTGCTACCCCATTAAAATAGTAGGGGGGCTAGCCCTTCAAATAGCAGGGGGCTAGGAAACTATTTAGGGAAACAGGGTGTTCATGCCCCTACTATTCGGCTGGCCCCTACGGGGCGGATTTAATGCTGCTTGTAATCCCTTAAAATGGTAGGGGGCTAGAATACGCTAGAAAAAGTTAATTAATCAATGAAAAGGAGAATGGGACGATGGGGTTTGTTAATTAATAAACCCCCTTCGAATAACCTCCTCCCACCCTAATTAATTAGCCTGCTTTCCCTAACTAGCAAGTTAATTAATCCTAACTAGCTACCCCAATTAATCAGCTTGCCCCTTTTGTCCTCCCACCCACCCTATATGATAATTAATCAGTTCATTAATTAGCTTGCTAGAATACGCTAGAATAACCCTCCTCTAATTATAGTTGCTAGAATAAGCTAGAATAAGCGAACTCCCACCCAACCCTACATAGCCCTATATCCTCCCACCCACCCTGACCTATAATTCCCCCCCACCCGGTCTAACTAGAATTGCCCCTACTATTCGCCAGGGTAGTTCCAGGAGGAGATAGTTGGGGTGGCATCAGCCCAATCACTTCCATAAGCTTTTAAGGATACAACATGAGAGGCAAGGGATGGACTAGCCAACCTGTAATGAAATCCCCTACCAGCTGGCTAGGAATCTAGAAACGAATTGTCAACTGCGGCCGCTTTAGAACTAGAATTCTCGGGGGTTCTAGCCATTTATCTATAGGGGATCTAGTCGAACCCCCGGAATAGTGCCGAACACCACTAACCCTATAATCCCCCCCACCCGAGGGGGAATAGTATAGTTCTGAATATAAACCAACCCCACCATCCTATTTCCCTCAAGCGGGTGGGCCCCCTGAGAGGTAGATTAGTTGGATAAGTCCTCCCAAGGAACTATATTCCAAGACCCACCACCCAAGGCCTATATGGATGGTGGGGTTGGCAAATATGGATGGTGGGGTCCACCTTGGGTGGGAAACTCTAGTTCTGGATATAGTTCCCCGGGGAACCCCATAGATTCAATACACCCAGCCAATATGTCTATGCCAGTATAGAGGTAGGGCTCACCCAGCAGGAACTAAAGTGCTCGAACTAAACACCTTGAAATAGTATTCATTTGTCAAGCAGTTAAAGATATTTTGTTCTCCTTCCCTAACTCACTTTATTGAATGAGAATTAGGTGCTGCTAACCCAACCAACAGTAGGTAATTGACTTTCTGTTCTGGGGTGGGAACTTAGGAGGAGGCCCCTATCTATCCTTGGTTGAAATCACTTTGTTCAACTATAGTTGAGGGAGGGGGGGGGCCTATTGAACTATATCGGGGTAAACCAGTTCAAGGGTTCACTTGCGAAGACATGAAACGTTCACACCTCAATTGAGCCAAACCCAAGTTTCGTTGTATACATATATATATATATATATATATATACGTGTGTGTGTGTGTGTGTGTGTGTGTGTGTGTGTGTGTGTGTGAATTTATGCTTAGCTTACTTCCCTTGTTACTGCTTTCTCATTTGCCTTCATATATTTCCCATTGAGCCATCTTCTTATTCGCCATACTCCTTCCTCCAAATCTGAGTATATCCTATTAATGTTCTACTGCTATGCTCAGGATATACTTCTCCTATTTCTCCCTTATTCGCTATTTATATCTTTGTGTTCTTATCTTTTTATTTGCTTCTTCATAAATCTGAGATTCTTAATCTATCTCATTAGTATAAATCATTTATTTCATCATGCACAAGTCTTTACTATACATCGGATTTATTCTTCATTTTTTCTGCTCTTATTCTTCTTTTAGATCTGCTTTTAAAATTCAGAAAAATATCCCATTAACTTCCTGCATTTGATTCTCCTTTCAACCTTTATTTATATCATTGTATTTTGTCAAAGAGTATGTCTTTAGATGTGTCTTATTTAAATGGATGTATCCCCTTTTAAAAGACATCACTGCCTTAATAAATTCTTTTGTTAGTGCTGACTTTTGTTAATTAATCAATCGATGCTTATTCAAGGATCGCTGCCTTATAAATAGCTCATAGGTAAGTCGCAGCTTTTTGTTCATGTTATTTGCTGCCTTAAAGATTGTGTATGTGGTCGGCCAAATATAGTTTAAATTTAATTTGATGCCTTTGTTGCTTACCTTTATAGTAATCGGGCTTTGATATTATTTGATGTTTTTTATTAATTTGTTTATTATATCATAATAATTATAATTATAATAGTACCAAATTATTTGATAATTGTAATTATAATATTATCTCATGATAATTATAATCATAATATTAAATTGATAATATTTCCTTTTATAATTTTAATATGTATTTTGTTTGCCCTGCGTTACTTAAATCACTTATTATTTTGTATGTATATTATTTTATATTTACAAGTAATATAGTATATATCTATTTTTTATATTAATATTTATCACATTATATTATAATAATTATTATAATATGTAAGAGAGGGGGACCACCATGTGCTAGGCCCCAAGTAACGGAGGGCCAAGATGCAAAAGGCTGCCCTAACTTACCTGAGCTAAACGGGGTGTTAGGATATGAGGATGAGAATGATGAGGATTATAAAGTCCTACAACCACTCTACAATCCTGAGATTCAGAATGAGGCTAGGCGAGCTTGTTTTTGAGCTCAACACTGTATCTTGGATAGCTTTTTGTCTGAAGACGGAAGTGCGGTTCCTAGACGACAGCGCAGCGCACTGGCGTCTCTCAAGTGCGCTAGCATCCGTACGGCCAGGGGACCGAAAAAGACAATGCAAACTAGCAGAAAACAAGCTAGCAGCCTAGCTAGCGACTTCTAAAAGAGCAAAACAACACTATGAAATACGAAAAGTACAAACCCAAGGTGATAAAGCAAATATACCAGAGCTAAGGTGACGAAGATGATTTCAAAGAAGAGTCTATTCACCAGCTAGCTCCTCGAAAGCACGTACTCCTACACCTGAGAAAGGGTGGAATTGTGGCTATATAGGGAGCTGCCTCGATCAAACCAGCGTTTAGGTGTTTTACTCCACCAGACTGACCAAGCGAGATAAAGAAAGCAACGTAGTGAAGAGCACTAAAGCACTACAAAACAATAAGTGTGCTAACTCAACCAGGTGATAGAGGAGAGGAGAGGGAAGCTTACCACCTCCATCAAGAGCACTCAAGGTTGCTTGGGGGATAAAATGAGAGTACTCAAGCCTCTACTGCAATGATGTGGTCCCAAACTTGCTCTACCGAAGTGATGGAGTGGAGCTTTTGCTGCAATGAGGTGCAAAGGTGCTGCTAGAATGCTTAAGAGTGGGTGCAAGAGTGTGAGAATGGCTGCTTGAATGCTTAGAGGATTGTCAAAAAGATTGCTTAGAAGATGAAATGCTTGTTGAAGGGATGAATTTGAAGAAGGGATAGAGCAAAACGGCCATAGTCAGGTCGTTCGGCCGAAGGGGGCATTACAACTTGACTTCCAATGAGAAGTGTAACGCCTCTATAGGTTCAGCCGCAAGAATCTACCAGGAACGTAAGCGCGCCGCGCAGGCGTCCCTGACAAAAATGCCTCCACCGACGGTCAAAACAAGCGCTAAGTGGGATGAAAGCAGCAGGCTTATTTGAAATTAAGCCTCTGAACTTGGTTTTCTAAGGTGGATAAAGGAAAAAATGGGATTTGCACATAGGGTGCAAATTTACTCCTATACATAACAATATTTAAATCATTAATATCTATATATTTATTTATATTGTTATTTCTTTTATTTATTTATTTGCATTTCAATGCTCGGGTTTTCAGCGTTGCTATTTTGGGGCCATGACACATATTGAGGGCCATATTTCGTGGAAGGC
The DNA here is from genome assembly GCA_007258455.2 of Sequoia sempervirens. Taxonomy (NCBI): domain Eukaryota; kingdom Viridiplantae; phylum Streptophyta; class Pinopsida; order Cupressales; family Cupressaceae; genus Sequoia; species Sequoia sempervirens. The sequence goes on from VDFB02234769.1 coordinate 12,900, forward strand.
AGGGGGATGGCAACATTATATATATAAAACAGCATGAGAGAGAGATAGAGAGTCAAACTTCTACAAGTACAAGATCAAACGCAACATTATAACTATTAAATTATTAATGACAGCATTGTAAAATTAGTCTGAGTATAATTGCTAACAACTTAATAGTAGTATATTGTATAATAGAACAACAGCCATAAAATTTCTGATTTCAATTTCATTGTTCAAATGTTACAAGTTAAGATTTTAAACTCAAAAGTCTCAAACATCAAAATACAACTACGCTTCATTTGGGCTATCACTATCAAATAAGCTATATGTGTCACTTTCTAGCTGAAGCACTGGTTCGTCCAATGGAAGCCTGACACCCAAACCCTCTCCAAGAGCAGCAAGAGTAGCAAAAAATTTTACACAAAATATTATTCTGATGATTTACATCAGATAAGGAGGAAGATTTGTGGAACCCCCATGCCCCTTTTAAAACCAAATACTTTTTGGAAGATGTAATAATTTGTTTTAAACATTACAAACAATCATTTTTACATCAAGGATGTCTAATTGTCCTCAAGACAATCAAGGGACATCTCAAACATCAATGACCGCCTTAGGGAATAATGAACAAAGATTTAGAGGGTTGTGCATCAACAACGAAAAATGAAAATAATATGCTTTGATACCAATATCAAAGCCAAAAAATGTGATGCAAAAAAAGATTGACAAATGAAATAAATGAGATTCAAACAACTAGAAAAATTTCACGAGGATGATGTTTCAAAAATAGCAATCATAAACAAAGCAAAGCTAAAACTAAAAACCAAAAAGATGCTAAAACAAACTAAAAGCGTGAGAATTAGAAGTTACTAAACAACTTAGTTAACTAAAGACTAATTAAAACTAAGATCACCATTAATATTACATTTAATATTTAAATACCTTCCCTTAATGGTCATCGTACAAACATAAACTAAGTCTACCCATAATCTTTTGGAAACATATCATTGATGACTGATAATTGGAGAAGCATAACAACATATCTAAGAAATTTCAAAAACTAATCAGGTTCGATCCTGAGCTCTGATACCATGAAAAGATAATTGATATTCATAATTACATAATTACAAGAGGCGAAACCTCCTTATAAAGGAATTTCACCAGTGATGTTTTAAAAGAAACAATCATAAACTAAAGCAAACTAAAGCTAAAAAGCGGAAAGATACTAAAACAAACTAAAGTGTAATCGAAGTTACTAAAAAGAACCTTAGTTAACTAAAAGAATTTAATTAAAGAGCTAAGAGATGACCATTAATATTACATTTAATATTTTAATAGAGTGCTAGTGTAGGTGCTGAGTGGTAGTGCCCAATGCAAGTGCCATTGTCGCTATTTGTGGTTCTTCTAATTTACCAATACATACACCATCAAATATGGATGGTGATGATGATATTTTTGATGACCCATATGATATTTGATCAATGATCAATGATGGCTAATTGTAAAAACTCGACATTATTATGTTTGAACTTTAATTTATATCATGACATTCGAGTTTCACTAATACTTTATTATTTGATTATGAAAGTGGTGGTGTATTTTTGCTATATTATTTGACTATTAATATTGTGGTGTATTTTGAACTTAATTACTGCTGCAAATATGTATATATTTCTGATTTTTATATGCTTTTGTATTAACGAACCCAACCCCAAAAACATTTTGCCCGAGCCCGCGAACAAAACCATCCAACCCGAACCGGTAACTTAGCAGTAACTAATAATAAGGACATACCAAGCAGTTAGAAAGTTAACTGCAGCCCACTTGCAAGTGAGCCAAATACAATAAAGTAAAAGTGAAACAAAAATAACTGCAGTTAACATATCATGGTAATGCCAACATAAGTTCATCCAATCGTGTTACTGCCGACCTCATTATAGTGGACAATTGGATAAAATAACTCTAGCAAAATATCTTTTACAACTGAATGAACTTAGAACCATACGTCATTGTCAAAATGTTAGGAAAACCACCATTCCTTGTGAATGTATACATTGCAGCAAAGCTCACAGCAATTGACAGTAATCAAACAATATTATCTAAAGTGTGATCTTCAAAAGGATCTGGATGTTTTTAGCTTTAAAATGTTT
>VDFB02234771.1:0-12762 GCA_007258455.2 Sequoia sempervirens
TGCAAAAATGCACCAAAACGCACCTCCATAATTTTGCAAAAAGCAAAGGGTCGAGATGCGAGCTTCCTTGGAGAAAACCTCCTGCGAAATAAGAAGGGGTTTGATGAATCTCCTGCTTGCTTTCTGATACTGCTGGCAGAATTGGCGAAGAAAACCATGAGCACACGATCAAATAATGAACAGAGAAATACACCTTTTCCATAAGAGATTTTGAAATTTGTATATTAACGCCATATAAAGGTATTTGCTTATAGGTGCATCACGGGGCCGAAATTTATCATCGCTCACGACTGTATCTCATTATCCTTTCATAATAAAAGTACATTTCACATCAATTACATCAAAGCTTTACCATTGCTGTGAATTGGATAATTATTTACACATTATTTACTTTTATAATGTGTTTAACCAATTAAGATAAATTCCATTTTATTTAATAAAGATTCTAATCAACTTGTTTCACTCTTGGATGAATTAAATAACATCAATTGTTTGGTATATCCCGCTATTGCGCTGACCACCTAGATATCGACAATTGTGTATACTGCTTAGTTTGATTAAATCGTTTCCACAAACTTTGAATAGTGATAAATTCAAACGCTCATCTAAAAGGTCTCAAAAACAAAACAAATCTGAACTTTTGTTTGAAAAGGATCCAAACATGGTTTTGGATGTTCAACTCAAAGGGACCAATTCTAAAGTAAATTGTTATTTTATACTTTTCATGATTGAGCCATTATGATCCTCCCCGTTCACTCCACTCTGATTATTTCTTCAATCATTCTTTACTGTGATTCATTTTGTTCTTCAAAATCCCCGCTAGAAATAAATCTATTTCTTCAATCCTTTAAAATCTCAATGTATTTTCCTCAGAATTCCACTAAACACTAAAATTGATTTCTTCAATCACACCAATTATGTAATCAAAATCCACTGATTCTTCCTACCTAATTCCTCTCAACAATTTTGAACCGTTGATCGAGATATTTTACTACTTGATCTTGATCGTTCATCTCAAAACACAAAATCTATATAAAAACCTCATTTCTTCTCAAAAACGATTGGAGAATTGATATATTTTGCACAATGAAGTAATGCTGAAATCACAACCAATTTCTTGACAAATTTTACATACATCTTTGATCAACATCACACAACTTTAAAGCTTTTGCAACACATCAATGGAGGCTTCGCATTGATACAACAATGATGTAGGAGTTTATGGTGAACTCCTCAAACACCCTAGAATCACTTGCAAGACAAAATAACTTCCAAGAGAAATGGAAAAAATATCATGCTATCATTAAGATGTAAGAATGCCAAACTGAATATGGAAAAGTACATTTGAAGCCTTGCTTATATAGGCAAGGTTGAGATGTAGTAGTTAATATGATGTTGACATGTGTCAAAATTTTATGACATGTGACATCTAACGAACTACCTAGGAAATGATGCTAGATAAGATAAGACTTATAGAAAAGACAACTCATCCTTCTAGAAGGAATCTTATATCCTAAGCAAACATGTGAACCTATCACCTAGTAAACGATACCTAGGAATATAATTAAATGCCTAAGTAAACATATGTAAGTGAAATTAAATAATTAATTATACCAACAAACAATCCAACATCTTTGTGAGATACCTTAGAACCACGGGATGGGTAACTTTATGTTTTATTGAATTCATTCTTTCTTAATTGCTTTCTTAAATTTGAGTATCTTGTATTTTTTCATTTCATGAGTAATGGGTAATTTAGTATCTTGTATTGTTCATTTCATGAGTAATGGGAAATTTAGTATCTTGTATTTTTCATTTCCCTTTCTTGGATAAAACTACTCAAGGGGCTCAAAAAGAACATTGCAATGAAATGTATACTATTTCTTCCATGTTTGGAAAACTAGGTGTCTATCCTCTCCCCTTGTGCCTTTTTGGCATTCTTGGGTGACAAAAAGCATCTTGAGTTTAGCCCATTTTTTTTCATTCCAAAGCATTACCTTTAGAGGGCCTTCCTTTTGAGACACATCCTGTGCTAAAGAACTCAAAGGAAACTCTAAGTGGTATTTCACTCAATCCACTATATAAATGGTCAAGGCTAAATACCAAACGACTTGCATTGGCGATTACTTGGTCATTAATTCCATTCACGAAAGGGGAGGTACCTTGTATATATAGGGCCTTGAGTAAGTTTTTTAAAGCCTTAAGTGACTTGTTGGATGCTAGCCAAGCATTGGATCCCCTAAGCATTACTAAGAACCAATGTTGTAGGAGCCACCTTTTTAGCCAAAAACATTCTTTGAAGTGGTACATCAAAATTTACTTATGATAAGTTACTTATCAGGTCTGAAATATGGTTGAGATTAAAACACTCTCCATTCTTTGCATGTAAAATCATCCCTTTGGGGCATGAGGTAAGCCTTCCTTAAAGAACATGTTTATCCTTAGGGTGTAAATTGTCTTCACGAAACTTCCAAATCTCTTAGTTACTTTAAAACATCAAACATTTTCTTGAATTAAAATGAACACATCAAAACAAGCATTAAACATGGTTATCAAACTTCAAACCCTTTTGAATTAGTATGAATACTTTGAAAAGATCCCTATATTTGCACTCCTTAACCTGATATCTTAAAACAATATCCTTAAAGGTTTCCAAATATTTAGGTTCACATTTCAAGTCACATTAAGAATGAAGTCAACATTGGACACTATGACTTTAGCATTTCACCTTCCACAAAATTTGAGCTTTTGTAGAAAGAAATGTGCTTAAATTTATAGCCATTTCTAGGGTCAAATAGTTTTGATTGTTTTGTTGCATGATATCACTTTCCAAAATTCTCAAAATCAAATCAAAATGAAACATCAAATCTGCAAAATCTTTCCAAAGTTCTATCAAAATAGAAACTAAGAAACAAATTTGAATAGAGGCCACTTTTTTTGCTATTTTTTCCATACTTGACCTGAAACTAGTTGCAGTTGACCTAAAACAAGCCACTTTTTCTTTTCTCCTTATGACAATCACTAGTAAAAACCTATCTCTTTTGAAAAACATAACACACTTGATATAAAATTGTTGCTTTTGATCTTATAATTGCCACAATTGACACATTTTTCTAGTTGTAGTTGACTTCAAACTAGTCACTTTTGACCAAAAAGTTCACTTTTGACCAAAAAGTTCACTTTTGACCAAAAAGTTCACTTTTGCACTTATTATTCACCAATCATAAAATTACACATAGAGGCCACTTTTGAGAAAACTTGCCATAGTTGCCTTTCAAATTTGGCCACAGTCAACCAAAATTTGGCCACTTTTTACAAACATTACCGCTATTGCTCTAAAATTGTTGCTTTTGCCCTACTTTCTAGTGAAAATCAGAATCTAATCTTAAACTTGTTAAATCTTGTGAGAATGAAAAATAGTTAGACTCCAAAAATGTGTCATAATTTACATCAATCCATCATCCATTTGCAAAATAAAACACTCCCACCTACTTTTAGGATTCAAAATCAAAACAAACAACTTGGATCATTCCTTTACTCAAACTTCTAAGATATCAACATTTTCTTGAACCTCGAGGCTAGTTCAAGTAGATTTCCCGCAAAACATCCTCTAGAAAAATGAAGTGAAATATCGATCCAAGTATTTCAACATTTTGAGTCCCAAAAATAGCATCGTTCCCAAAACATCACTCAAAATTTAGGGTCTTGAGTATCACGAAAACCATATCAAAACACCATTCACTTTATGACCATTTGGCATCCAACTGCTCTAGTTCAACAATCAAATCTTACGGCACCTATTATACAACCAAGTATCACAAAAATTGAAGGTGAATAGACAGATATTATTAGTAGCTTGAGAAGTTTCATATTTGAGAGAAATGAAACACCAACCCGGTGGATAAACACAACTAATATCCTAGAAAAAGAGGATTGAAAAGTGGATCTTGTGGTCAGAAGGCCTATATTACCACCTCCTGCATGGAAATAGATACCATCCTCCAAAAAATAGAAAATCCCAAAAACAAATCATTTAGTTCATTTCCATAAGTTAGTAACCACCAAACTTTCACAAAATATTGGCACTTGTTTATGTTAACTACATGATCACAATACAAAAAAAAAGATGGAAGCAAACAAGGGTAGCACTAGCATACCCCTAGCAAACACCACAAAAAATGGAAGTGACCCATGGGGTTATAGACCAAGTGACCTTATGAATCCTCAAAAAGAACTAGCATTCAAAGCAGCATCAAGCCAACCACCAAGTGAGGAGGTAATCTATAAACAACAAGAAATGATGGATAAGTCAAACCAAAACCTAAAGGACATGGTCGTAGAAGAAGTGAATAGTGAAGAAGAATTCTTTCAACACTCCAACAATCCCAAAGTTATGGAAATACAGAGAAGTTATGTTTCGAGGAAAGGCTTAATTTTCACTCTATGGTTGTTCATCCCACCTCAATGTGTAACTATTCACTGATTAGAACTTCCATTTGTTTCACCCCCCCAACTCCACCTCTGGGTAGGCCCTATTATTTTAAACTAAATTGTTCCATTCTCAATTATGGTGATTGTCTTAATGGTATTAGAATGTCCACTCTCCTTTCTACTAATTTGAGCAGTGATATTAACCCTATAAAAAAATGGGAATCCCTGACTACTGTCTAGAGAAAGATGTTTGAAGTTGTGTACAAAAAGAAAGCTTTGGATAGAAATAATATTAAAAATATATTGCACCAAAAACTCTTATTGTTTGAATCTCAAGTTTAGGATAACACTCCCAACCTGCAATTAGAAGCTAATTTGTTGAGGACTAGATCCCTGCTAAGGAAAATCCAATGCTACAAATTCCAAGGGAAAAAAACTCGAGCTAAGATGAATTGGATCAAAGAGGGGCACAAAGGAACCAATTATTTTTTAAATTGATTAGGAATAAACAAATTAGAGAGGAAATTGGTCTGATTGTTGATAAAGGGATGGTACCTAAGGAACCCAGTTTCATGAAAGAAGCATTTTACTCTTTCTTTCAAAATATCTTCTCATCAGAATTAGATGTTAATGCCTTTTAAGCTAGAATTTTTTTCCTCAAAATGATTCCAAGCAAGGTTAGCTCAGAGGATACCTCTTATTTGGATAAATACATTACCACCTTAGAGATCAAGGAAACCATTAAATCCTTAGCTAATGACAAGTCACCATGTGCAGATGGACTTAGCTTAGAATTCTATGAAGCTAATTTTGATTGGATTACTGCATAACTACTTGAAGTTTATAACTATGCCTTTCAGTGCAACTCTTTAGGACCCAATATCAACAAGGGTATAATTAAGTTGATTCCTAAAGAGGGAGATAAATATTTAATTAAAAATGGAGACCTAAATAACACTTTTTGGTTTTCCTATAAAATCATTGCTAAAACCCTTGGAAAGTTCAAACTTACTCAAATTCTAAATAACATTATAGTCTGGAGTTACAAGCTAGTTTACATTAAAGGGAGATATATATATTTGAAAACATGATAACTAGTTTGGAAGGTATAAGTGTTACAACCCTAACTTTAACTATATTTTACTTTTTACCTTTGAAGTAATTATTAGATGATTACACATGACTTAATGATTTGATGTTAAGGAAAATGTTTGTAAAAATCAATGTTTTCATGAGTTAGGTTTATTTGACTAAAATCGACATGTGTTTAAAAGTTGTCAAAATGTGATGATTTCATAAGGATTATGAAATGATTAATGATACATTAATCTTGAGTTGGTGTTTGCAAGTTGCATTCAGGGAACAAGTTTCACCCCTCCGAGAAAGGGAGGGAGAGCATCATCGGAGAGAAGGATATAGATACAAGGAATAGAACAGGTTGTCACCATCTTAGGTCTAGAGTTGATGCAAAAATGGTGAGCCTAGTTGATCAGGGTAAGTGATACTCGACCCTTTTGGTCTAAGTTTATTTCTTGATTTGACAAGTTGTTGATGTTGTTTAAGTCTTTTTCAAGTTGTTGCGTCAACCTAGTCATTTGAATAGTAGCGTCATCAAGGTTGAACTTTAGATGTTTTGTGAATGAGACAACTTCCTATCGAACATGTTGCTTCTTATGTCGTAATTGAGTTTATGAGGTGACCTCATTAGCGTAATTGGTATAATTGATGATTTGTGTTATATATTATATGCGAAAATTATAATTCTTCACTAACAAGAAATAACATACTTATAAAAGTGTGACAACAAGTAAATTGTTTTGTTGGTATCACTATGAGAAATGGTGGTCAACACTTGTATCAAGGTGTAGTATATCTAGGCCGCCAGCTTATGTTTTTCCACCTTATAAAAGCTTAAAAGATTTAATAGTTGTTAAAATATTAAGTGGTTCGTTAAATGGCCTTATTTAGGCACGGGTTAGTGTATTTCTTGACTCCTAGCAATGAGGAGCATATCCCTTAGAGACGACATAGCTATGTTTAATGTTGTTTGTTTTTATGCCAACGTGAACTTGTCTAGTCAGGGCATAATATTATGAAGGCGGTACAAGTTCTTTTAGCATATATATTTTTAATGTTTTTGAAATGGTTTAAAGACCACGAGTATTTCATGAAATGGAATGGAAGCTGAAGCATTGAGTAATCATGGCATGTTGAGTGGTAATTGGTTTCTGTAACCGTTTCTTGCTCTAATCCTTAGCCGTTTCTTTAGCCGTTTTGGAAACTGATTTGTTGAATGGGGAGATCGACGGCTAATTAGGGACAGAAGTAACTGAAGTAAGGAGTGGGGAGTTTAGCGATGAGAGGGGTCGAAGTCTTGCAGAGAGAAGGCTGGCTACAATAGTAGCTAAGTGCACTGCAGGCTCAAGTTAGAGATGCCAATAGACAACCAAGAGATTCTCAATAGGGAATCAGGGAAAACGATTTTAAAAAGCTATCAGCCAAAAATCTGAGGATGTTGGAGAATTTTTGAACGTATTAGAATCCTCTTGTGCGGTGATCTGTGCTTTTGGTCTTCATAAAGACGAGTGTTTATGGTATAGGAAGATAACTACTTTAGAGTGGTTGAATAAGTCATCTTATTTTGCTTATGGGCCGATAGGACAAGAGAGGAGTGCATCTTTACATTGTGGAAGAAGACACCGAGGGAAAGAAAGAAGTCCTTCAACAGGAACTATCGGCATTGATTGACTCCTTTCAGGTAGAATGAGAGCCCTTGACACCATGTTGTTCTTTCTTTTATATGATAAGATAGTTATCTCTATACCAAATTGGTGTTTAAATTTCGGTGGCTCCAGACCGTTAGGTTGAGCCTATATATGATTTAAGTAAATCTTAAGGAATGGTTAAAGGTCGAGTGGCCGAACCAGTTTACTTTGTTGTCTTCTCTAAGAGAGAGCTCGTGGTCAAATGAGCAAGTTAAGATTATTGTTGAAGTTATATGTATGTGTTGGTTTGAGGCCGCATGGGTCGAGCTGAGAAACTCTTTAATCTTTCATACCCAGATGGCTTGAGACCGTATGGGTCAAGCTGAGATTATTTATACTATTCTTATGAATATGACTTGAGGCCGCATCGGCCGAGCTGTTAAACTTGATTTTGTTATCACTATGGCTCAAGGCCATGGTGGCCAAACCTCCAAAAATGTAGTCTTGTCTATATTTAAGGCTCGAGTCCATTATGGACGAGCACCTAAACTTTAATATAATGCTACCAACTAAGTTTATGACTCAAGAATGGAAAGTGGCCAAGACTCGTAAAATGATGATTCGCATGTGCTCATGACACGAACATGCAGAATACTACATTCTATAACTACTCAATTGCTGACATGTATATAACCATTGGAGTCACCATGAAAGGTGGTAGAGGTCATTATGATCTTAGTCGATGAACTTCTTTATGTATTCTCTTTTTGAAACCGATAATGGCAGTATCGTTAATAATATAATATAACCGTGGCCATGTTTAATCAACCCTCGAGATATGAGGTAGTATGTAAGGTCAAGAACATAGTTTATTATTACAAGTCTGGATTAATATGTATCTGTCTTATGAATGAACATTCCAAGATAGTGCTTAATGCTAAAAGCTCACACGGGTAAATATGATATATCAACCATTATTAACTAATCTTTCGGTCTAAGGAAAGGTATGCCTAGAAAGTCAAGACGATGGTTGTTACTTTCAAGGTTGATAAAATTGAACTTGTGAACCATAAAGGACCTTGGGTGGTGTTTATGGTCACTTTTGTAATAAGTTAAAAGTGGAATAAGGTGACGAGGAGTCACGATCTCCCATTATTATTGTAACCCAAATGGTCGAAACAAACCCAAGATTGGGTATCACTGGAATGTTTTCCCTCAAGGTGGGACATAAGGAGAGATTCGTAACACAATTCAATATGATGGTGGTAAATTATTATGATGGACAAAGGTTTATGTGACAAGGAAGTTAATTATGAGTTCATAACTTAACCTATGTTCAAAGTCAGTAGACTCAAGTAGACCAAGGGGTCGAAAGTAGATTTTTACTTTTTAAATCGAACCCTTTAGGGTAGAAGGTTTGCCTACGATCTAACAAATTGTTATAAATGATAGTATTCATTTAAATATTATGTTAGTAGGAAATACCCCGAATACTATGCTTATTCATGTTACGTGAAATCTGAACATGAGCATTTCCGAGTGGTCTAGGAGAGACTAGAAGCATTTTGGTTCTTATGATTTGTTGCACTTATGTTATTTCCCTTGGAAAAACAAGGATGTTTGATATTTCCATGTACTGGGTTACAAAAGCTAAACCCTAGTATTGGAATAAGGAGGATATGGGAAATCTATAACTCTTATGTCGAATATGACATTGTACATATATATACCGATTGATAATGAAAAGTCGAGAAACCATAGAACAAGGCAGGAAGTCTTTATTTTACCTTAAGAGATTCTATGATAATGTCGAAACTCGATTTAACGCATCAAGATGTTGGGTATTGAATCTTGAGAGTAAAATGACAGGAAGTCATAAACCCTAGATATTGCAAGGTTGCAATAAGGGACTTTTAAAAGGTTTGAAATCCCTAAATCTTTACATTGATTGAATATCCTAGATTAAGGATTAGTTCTAAGTCAAATTGGCTAGAATGGATTTTCTATACAGACTAGTTTATGTCTAGAGTACCAAACAAAGTAAGTAATCTTCAGATTGTGATAGTTCTAAGATGAGTTAGAGGTGTGTGTCTAGATAGCATGACCAATTAGAATGATCATACTTAGCTAGAAGGGATCTAGAGTTGTATGGTCGATTGAGTTATGTAGGACACATCACTAGGATTTAGATGGTGAAACTTGACAACTCCTTATATCTATACCTTCGTGAAGGGTCGGGGCGCTACCAGTTAGGTAGTGTGCGGGGGACCACTTGAGTCCACGGTTGGAGGAAAAGCACTAGGATGATGCTCTCCCTCTGTAGCAGAAGACTCACTAAGTCTCGTGAAGATCGACATCAACATTCCAGATGCAATGAACTCCATGTTATGGTTTATGACAATCAACCTATGAGGTAAAACTATTCTTTATGCTAAGTATATCTTATGTGATATAAATGAATAGTGTAAGGAATTCTCTTGATTCTAGTTACAATTACATGTGAATTCAAGTTTGAATTTATTTGGAAAAGTTGTACTTTATTCTTGTGCTTATACAAATGTTTTAATTATTTTTAAAAAATTCTCTCATGTTACTAAGTTTATTTACCTTCTAGTAAATTCTTGAGATTACTTGAGTATTAAGAAGAGGGATGTTACATATACTGCTTGGGCTAGAATGATATTCATTAATGTTGCAATATTACTTTTGGACTCGAAAAGGCCTATGACAGAATACAAATTGGTTGTTTGTGTTAGATATGCTAAAATCATTTTAGTATCCTCTGAGATTCTACAGTAGTTAATATTTTGTTCAATGATTCTTCTACCCAAATTGATATAAATGGTTCTCTCTCATTGATCCTATTGTCCTTAAAGGTCTATAATACAAAGGATGTTATATTGCCACTATCTTATTGTTATATGGGGTGTTGATGCAATACACTATATTATTATTAAGCGAGCTCATTTCCCCTCTAATAAAGGGCATTAGGCTTCCAAATCATGAACAATTGATTAATACATAGTTAAATGTTGACTGACATATTTATTTATTGAACTAAATCACATATAACTTTGATATTATGAGCAAATGCAAGTCTTTTGTGAGGCATATTTGGAGTCGGTCTTGGCTAGTCCTAAGGATCTGCCTACTTGGCTAGCCAATAAAGGGTGGCAATAGGTTGATCCCTCTAAAGTGGTGAGATACTTGGGTATACCATTTTCTATTGGGCAGCTGTGCAGGAATAGAATTGAAAGGAAGCATGAAAAATGGAAAACACATATGGTATCCTTAGCTAGGAGACTTTAAGCGGGTTCAAAAAGTTATCTCTTCCCATGCAATTTATCACTCATCAACCTAGTTATTTTCCAACACCCAATTTGAGAAACACAAGAAGATCCTAAGGAGTTCTTGTGGTTGGATGAGTAAGTGTAATAGGAAAAGACACAATGTGGTGGAAATGGTGATGTTTGCCTATAAGCATATGGGGGCTTGGGGCTCAAGGATCTTGGGTGCAAGAGACCTAATTCTTAATACTAAATGGATTTTTTTAAGGGCCGGTGGGGAACCCTATTAATATTGATTAGAAACAACTTGTCTCTTTCTAGACCTACAAAGGGAAAAGCATTAAGGTCATTTACCCCTTCAAGATATCCTATTTGGCCACTTTGAGGTTGAGGTTTTTTGCTCGACTGTGTTTGCAACTCTTTGGAAGACATGGAATAAAGTAAGGCGTTTTATTTTTAATACTAAAGCATATTCGCATGAACATTATGTGAAAGATGGATCAATTTGGTTTAATGCTAAATGGAATGATAAACCCTTGGCATTGTCTCAAGGGTGCTCTACAAAGTTATGGAGCTTAATGGGGATCAAATATATGCAGGATATTATCTATAACAATAAGATAAGGGCTTGGGATTAGTTGAAAGTTGACTTTGATATTCTATTATCCCATAAAAAGCATACTCAATGCTTTAAAGGGGAGTAGGGATTCACAAGCTCAACTTTAAAGGGTATCCTCCAAATATATACCACAAGGGTACATGAGGCCTTAATCCATAGATGAAAGGGAATACTCCCAAACAACTAGGAGGAAAAGGTAACCCATTCTCCACCTTCACTTTTCTAAGGTATAAAGTTCTTAGAGGCTAAATCAAGATTGATAATATTCCACTTCCAAGAGGCAATCTTTTGATTCACCCCTATTATTTATACTCTATCAGAACATGGGAGTTGAAGTCACCCTCTAGAGTGATAACTTCTCTAGGAATGCCCCCTAAAATGAAAATAAGATTACTTATTAATGATCCTCAAAATCACCATTGGGTGTGAGAGGATAGCATACATAAGTAGAGCTTTGGGATTAAAAGACACTTGTTTATTTTAGATTCCAAATCCAAATGTGAAAGGTTAATTTTAGCCCAATTTTCAATATACAAAAACATGCCAAAAATGATTGATAAAAGCACAGCAAATAATTTAACTATTTTAGCACTTTACAAAATTAAGAATGGTAGAGTGATTAGAATGAATGAACCCATCTAGATCAATGATAATTTGAGATGCCAATTTGATGAAGAGCTCCAAATTCACTTCCCTTGCAATTATTTTGATTCCCTTTGAAGATTAAATTTCCTATACACAAAAATTATTAACAAAGGATACAAAGACAACAAGATCTTAGATCTGAGGTTAGTTATAGATTAAATCTAAGGATAGGATTTAGCAAAGTAAAATCCTTTCAAATCTAAAATGAATTAATGCAAATTTTGAAATTGAACGCTAGATACTACCCAAATGTGTAACGATAGAGACTACAAGCACTACAAATTTAATCAAAAGTGTTGCAACAACCACTAAAAGCATGTTGAAAGAGACTAGAAGCATCTTGATAGTAACTAAAAGTGCAATAGTATAGCCCAAAAGTGTGACAACAAAGACTGAAAGTGTGGCACTAGCTATCAGATGATTTGTAAAATATTACAATTGACCAAAAGTATCACAATTTGGATGAAAAGCGCTACAAAAATGACCAAAAGAATAGTAAAATTAACCAAAAGCACATATCTGCCTTGTCGATAAAAACCAAATCTTTGCAAGGGAAAATTGAAATAATATATATATACCAAATGTGACCCATGTCAATCTAGAAGTGATGTCTGTTAGCCCAAAAGCATCATAAATTGATCTGAAAGTGGACATCTAACCTATGCTTCAAAGAAACATAAATAAGATTGTAAAATTAGTTGTTAAATCTAGGACTTAGGTCCCATAGAGCATGCAAAAATGTGTATGATGAAAATGTGAATCACAAATAACAACAATGCAAAACTCACACTTTCATAATTACGCAATGAAGTTCAAGATCTTGACTTAGAATATAGAATTTAGATGACAAGCAAATTCATCATAGCTAAGATCTTGATTTGCTCCACTGTTGGTTGTTCTTCAAAGTAACAAACTATGAAAAAAATGATATGTTGTAATGATAATGATAAATGTTCAAAGATAAATGATACCTATGCTTGATAAATGACAATGATAATGCTTCATAATGCTTGATAATACTTGAATGCTTGAATTCTTGATAGATTTTTATAACAAGAGTGCTAGAGAGTTTTTT
>VDFB02234772.1:0-26857 GCA_007258455.2 Sequoia sempervirens
TTGTGAGAAGGAATCGCAGCGTAATAGAGCACTCGCAATGAGTGATGTTACACTATCCTTCATCACATCTATTCTAACAATTATAATATGATTGATAAAATACATTTCTAAACTAACCATTCATCTCATGACATAATCTATTAAATCACTACATCATAATATAAATATGAAATCAACTAACATCACCAACCACAATGTCATATGAAATAATCATGTCCACAAAAGGAGTAACAGCATCATCAAATGTCTCACTAACCAACCACACAAGCAGTACCATCATAGTATCAATGTATCAAAGTATCAGATCAAAGCATAAAACTAATGAGTCCAACTAGCAACTAGGAGGGTTATTCACAGTTTATTCAATAGGAAAATGACTTCTCATGTAAACTCAAGTACCAATCCCTAGCCTTAGCTTCAAAAGATCTAACAAAAAATCTCATCCACATATCCTGATCTCTAAATGAATGTTTCACCATGAAACTATAGAAACTTTGGACATGTGCATCTCCTTCACACACATTATATCTCTTAAATCTAGGCATCTACTTATAGACCTGAGATGGAATACTTTTAACCTTATGATCAATCCATGACAAGTCTAATTGGTCATATAATGAGTCAAAATAATTGACAATAGGTGCATAAATTTTACTATCAGACCTAGCATGATTATCTCTTGAATGGGCTTGCAAAGTCATTAGGTGCCTTTTATTCAACTCTGTAACCCCCCTTTTAAATACAACTTACCATTCCAACCTTATCCTAGGCTTGTTTACACTTGGGTTCATGCACCTTTTTATATCAACTGTCTGAGGATTTTTAGACTTACAAAGCTTTTTGACAATGTGCATCCAAGTTTCTAATGGCATGGTTATTTCTCTTTTATAATCCATGGATGTATGCAAATCTAGTTTTAACTAATGGTGCACAATCACAACTATGCCAATATGAAGGATTATTAAGATAGTTGCAAATAGATAGTAATCCTTAAGATATACAACTTCATTCTAACCATCCATATTTGCCAATTTGTGAATAAAACTTTAAGTGGAAAAGCAATTGCAATCAATACGACAGGTTCAGTAAATGAAAATATGCAAAGAACTATGTACCTTCACACCTCCAGTTGTTGTAACTTTGAATAGAGCACTTTTAGGTTACAAATAACAAACAAAAGCCCTTCATATGTAGAAATTGTTTGAGCAGAGTTGCCACCTCTTCAACAACAGGAAACCTTTGAAGCAAGAATATATTTATCTAAGTTCTTCCAATAAAGTCACCTTAGGGCTACTACAAACCAATCTACAGTAGATCTAGAACTTTTTCAGCATTTGAACCAGATGTTCATTTTGTTTTGAATCTTTTCAAGTGGTCTTTGACTCATTTGCATCAAAGACGCAAAGGCATCCCCACTGGAGTTTCCATTTCTATTGGTGACTCAAATGGGAAAATATGAGTCAATAATTGTTAACCTCTAGTTACAAATAATAGTTCAAGATGTGAATGACTCTTTGATAAGACAATCTACAACCAAATTCCTAAGTACATTCCCCAGTAGAGTCACCATTTTTGTTGGTTATTTTTTTAGAACCAAACTCAATCTTAGTCCTAACCTATGAGCTTGCCACAACCTAATTATCAGCTAGGTTGAGGATTGGCCAACACCTAAGTAGAGTAATTAATACTTTACTTCTTCTCTTCAGGCTTTGTGAGACCCAGGAAGATTAATCCCACACATAGTCATAATATTTCACGCTTGGTCAAGAGTATTTCTTCACACAGATGCACTATTTCATGAAAATCACCTTATCAAAGGCTCGACAAACTTCAGATAGAAGTATTACTTATTTCAAGGAGTGCACTTTCATACTTAGAGTTGGGACAATGTAGTTTAAATTATTTTTTGAATCATTTTTCATCTTGAATCCTTGGCCCAATTCAATACTGGCTCAATCTACTATAAGATAAAATAATAAAACAATCATTTCTTTATTTAAGGGAGAAAGAGTCACAACTAGTAATCAATCGGTAGTACAATTTTGATTAAATTTCATAAATAAATGGACCATTAGAATGTTACTTTGTAACATTTAACTCACTGTGTCTACAAAATATCACTTCCTTACTGAATCTTATATCCTTTTCTTACAAACTAATGAGCTCATTTTAGCGTTTAATCAGTTCATTGAACTGAAGCATAAAATAAATTCACCCATTTATGTGCAAATGAAAAAAAGATAAATGAAACTGTCATTGACAACTTCATTCATAGCTTGAAAGAAAACACATAGGAGAGCAACATTTTGAAACTATAATTCTTTATTTATTTTTGATATTTCCTTGTAAAACTATATTTAATATTCGTATACAGTATAACTTTCATCTTAAACTTACTTCTGATATATTTACTATAGTATCCTTCTATATTCTATTGTTCTTTTAGAGAATAGAATTTATTATGACCATATATAGACTCAAAATTCTAAACTCTCACTTTTTCAGCCATGAAATCCCCTTTATATATGCAGGGGAGCAACAAGCACCTGACTGAATTAAAATTTCAATTTTTATTTAAGTTCATTTCAAAAACCTAATTCTAACTTACTCCTCAAATAACTCCCACGCAATTTCATAAGCAATCATTTGTCAATAGGGGAGGACAAAAGGAAAAAAACATGTGTAGGATATTAGTCATCATTGTTAGAGCATTCATTATTTGGAACAAAAAAGATTCCATTCATTTCTCCTTGAAGACCTTCCACATCAGCATGAGAAAACAAAATACAAACCATAGACATATAAAAAAAAATACCTTCTATGCAAAGACCATGGTGTCATCAACAACTAAAAATAGGAGGTGACCCTATTCAAAGTCGTTGACATCAGCAAATACCCAATCACTCCTTGTCATTGATGCAATTAGAGGGATTACCAGTACATTGTCATTAGAGCTCCCATATGGCACTAGGGAATGAATGTACTGGACATAGTCCAAGTCAGTATCAACTTCAACATCTGAAGGAGAGTTCAAAAGTAGGATAGGAGAGTTATGTTTACCTAGGTAGGCCATATGGCTCTTCTCCTTTCTCCTGGCCTTCTTCACTGGCAATGCCAATTCCTTTCCTTTGCACTTGACCACTTCACTTAGAAGGTTCCTATTCCTCAAGTGGTAAGTACTCTGCACAATTGACTTCTTCTTATGGCCCATAGCCCTCCTCTTACCCTTTGAAATCTCGGGAGAAGCCATGGCTTCCTGCTCAACTATGTCTTCACAACACTTAAACAAACTTAGCTGGTTAGACCTCCTAATAGGTGGAATTGTTGCACCAGATTTTCCCATTTTCTCTATAGCTAGCAGAGTGATAATTAAAAATATTTTTGACTCAAAACCTTCAAGAGAAGCACCCCAATCCCAATAATTGTAGATAACTCAGCAACAAAAATCCAAAATAGACCAGAGAACCTAATTTCATACCAATTTTCTCAGGATGAAAACACTGAAACTCTGCTTAGGAACCTTGTAGCCCTTTCAATCTCCTTTAATATAGACACCTTACTTATTCTATAGACTAAAAAGATAGTGTGAATAAATAGTTAAATCAACCTGCATTAAATAGAAAATTCAAGCATGCAAAATTAATGACTTGAAAACTCCTTATGTGAGAAAATTGGTAACTTATTAGCTTGGATTTGAATCTGGGTTGTTCATCTTAGAGCAATTAAAAATTCATCTAAGGTTCCCATGAGCATTGTTTTTCAACCATTATCAACTTGCTCCCTTAAAACAACGAGGCTATTTCAAATGATGCCATGTTCCTTTTTAACCTTGATTAATCATAGTTGATTTGATAATTAGCATGTATCGCCAACCTAATTCATGCTTCTCATTAATATCAGTGAAGTACATAGGACCAGTTTCATAGAGATAAACTTTCTTTATATGCTTCATCACTGATCCTCCCCAAAATTTAGGGTGCAATTTAGCAATGAAGTTATTTATGTGATGATTTCTAGTCCATCGGATCATCTTATTTTAAAACTTTATCAATGTTCTCTAGTCCTCTTGCTGCTTTCATTTTTGCTTTATGTGGAATCACCAAGATCATGCCACATTTCATTTTTCATTAATGTTCATCGCTTTTTGTTGATCTAATTTATCCTTTCCTAGCTCCATCAGTGATGTAAACATCTCGACAATGATCTTTAACCCCCAATTCTACGGCCTGACCTTTGGTCACATTCATCCTTCTGTCACGCATCGCTAATTCAAACCTTGCATTGAGGCTTCTATATATGACAAGAGATGTTGTGGAGGCATTGGATTTAGACACATACAACTTGCATAAAACAAATTGCACAAAAGACATCACTCATAGGATCATAACACATTAGCGGAAGAAAAACCCTTTAGAGGACATCCATTGCTTATCGCTAATTCAAAACTCAAGCTCTAATTCTCCTCATATATTTTGCAAGCAATTAGTGATAAGAGGATTTACAAAATTTATAAGGTCCATCGCATATTGCTAATGTGAGAACTGCATTCAAAACATATCCATGATCATGTGATATCACATCATATCATTCTTCGCTAATTCAAATTTATTTTTTCATTGACGATCCATGATGAGCGCTAAGAACATTAGACCAGGGAATCGCTCATTGTCAATACAAATTTGAAGGCTTAAAATCCATTACCGATGAGTGATATCAAAGGGAAAACATTAATCTATTGCTCATTGCCAATTCAAGGTGTGAACAATTGAATAAATCAGCAATGAGTGATACAACTATGAGGGCCATCGAGACATAGGTGGGAACCTTTTAAGCATGTGCTCATTAGTTGTTCTAAAAGAGGGGACTTATCTAGGAAAACATGAGAATAGTAGGCTGAAGACTTCAGAATCACGCAATATAAAGGATGTAGAAGTCAGGCGGTTCAGACCTAGACATGAGAAGGACCAGTCACATGATGACATTTAATTAACATTAAAAAATAAAAATTTGTGACTGACAATAGGAAATACTAGTAGACAATAGAATAGAATGCCAAGAAACTAAAAAAAAAAAACCCTAAACCTCATATAAGAACCCTACAACAGATGTAACAAATATTTTTAGGTAAAATTTCATAAGGTTTTAATATGAGCACTCTAGATTTTGCAAAATTTGAAAGTGCTATATCAGCTATGTTGTGGCCGACTTTGGTTGGTGCACATTAATAATTGTTTATGGATTGAGCTAAAATTTTGTACATGTTTTGTATTTTGTTGAAGCTGACATGTATTTGATTTAATATTTAGTCGCACATATATAGAAGCGATTACTCATATCATTTTGAGGTGTATTGTGATAAGATGTGAAATTCAGAAGGTTTATAGATCGATTGTGCGCAATTTCACTTGTGTAGAATAAAGATTGGGATTCGAATTAGAGCAGACGGAGTTTCAAGAGAAGAATCAGACAGAGTGTGAAGAATGCAATTAAAGTTCTTAATCAAAACTATACTCAGACATTAGCAAATGTTATTTCATAGTTCATCCACTCCAGATTGTCTATTTATGATTCTTCTTTTGGGAAATAAGCCTATTGTATTTGAGCAGTGAGCTCTAGGAAGTGTTCCTAAATGCATGTGCATTCACATTTGTATACACTTATTTTGAGTATACTCATATTGTGGATTGGCCTTCCACCGTGGTTTTTCCCCTAACAAGGTTTCCACGTAAAAATCCTTGTGTTATCGTGTTGTGGTTGATTGTCTTGTGTTGTTGCATCTTTCTTTTGGTTCAATGCTATAAGTGGTTTAAGGATCAATTTAATAAATTTAAATTTTGTAGAACATTGATTCACCCCCCTCTCAGTGTTCCTTGATTCTAACAAGATCTTCCTTTCTTCAACTTCCCTTGTGACTTTCCGTGATTTGTTGGGATTTTTCCTCTTTCTTTTGTTCTTCCCCTATTCTCTATAGTCAAAGCATTACCTGATGTTGAACTCTCACATGTGCTTTTCTATCACATTTCCTTGCTACGGATAACACCGACAACATCATCAATTTTTTTCAATGTATTTGAACCAGAGACAAAGTTACAACTATTACCAAGCTATTCCAACTTTCTGGAAAATAACATAAAATCAAGAGAGCCCTCACCTCTTCATCAAAATTCACTTTTATAGAATTTAACTAACTGGTAATCGTATTAAATTTATTTAAATGATCTACCATAGATCCAACTTCAATCATTTTCAAATTAAACAAATGCTTCATGAGAAATACCTTATTTGAGGCCAAGGGTTTTCATACAATTTATCCAAAACTTCCATTAGATCCTTTGTTGTCTTTGCTTTTGTTATATATTAAATGCCACATATGGTGTCAGGTACAATTGTATGGTTCCTATTTCCTTTCTATCTAGAATCTCCCATTCTTCATTAGAAATTCTAGCATCTTTCTTTTTTTTTCCTTGCAATGGATGCCAGAGATCCTTTTTATACAAATAATCTTCCATCTACATCTTCCAACATTGATAATTCTGGTTGTTGAACTTCTCAACCTTGAATTTTCCTTCTTCCATTTCTCCCACTCAAATCTATAGGTTTCCTACCAATCGACCAAAATAAACATGTCTCTGATACCAATTGTTAGGTTTCAGGAAGATCCAAGCAATAAAAATTAACAATTATATGTAGATTAAATGACGTAGATAATAAAAAATGAAGAATAACAAAAAAGAGATCAACACATAATTTTAACGTGACTCACCCAATATGGGCTACATCCATAGAAACTCAGCCACCCTTGAATGATTTTATTATCTAGTGCAAAATAGATTACAACCTCGTGAATTCCATACAACATACATCACAACCGCTTATAACAAGATTTTTGGAAGCTTCTAGAATTAGGGAACCTTCACAAAGTCATTTTTTTTTCATTTGATGTGTTAACAGGAAAACCTTAACATGCTAGTAGGAAAATTTTAACTTGTTAATGAGAAAAAATAATTAGGGGTTGCGGCCCTAAACCCCTGCTATTGGGGTAGCTACCCTCGAACCCTTGCTCGAGGCTTAGCCTAGCCCCAAACCTTAGCGAGGATACGTTATGAGTGTATAGTATTTGCATGATCAGTCACCACATATCAACAATCTGGACCAAAAAATTGATGCATTAAATCTATATATAAATAGAACACTATTTACCAAACTATTGGTAAATGTATCTTTTCAACCATATGACCAAGTCAACTGAAATCTTATCAGTAGATGCAAATTATGTCAAGATAGAACATATTACCAGCTTCTAAATGAGCCTTACAAGATAAGGTAATCTAGACCAAAATACTGGATCAACAAACTTCTAGTACTAGATTAGGATAGCTTGAACCTTTATTACTGAAGCAACTATTGATCTATACAAGTAATGTGAGTAAGGTATGTTGATGTTAATGTTTACATCAATGAAAATCTTCTAATTTCCAACAAACACTAACAACAAAAACTCTTGTATTCTAAAGTACAAACACAACTCCTAAATTTCCAAAAATAAAAAGTTAAAGCCACAAATTACAATGAACTAGAAATTGAAAAAAAATCCTATAAAATAGGGAGGAAAGACACATTAGAAACTCAATAAATACTTGATAAATTTCCTCATAAGTGTGGCATCTATCTTCATCACATAAGTAATAAAATTCCCTTTCCTATAACATATTCAATCACTGTTTATGCTAATATGGATAATCCAACATGGCACCAAAACATAAACTTTCAAAATAAAACTGAATCTCATTATGCACCATCCCTAATTAGTAGATAAATCCATATAACCAAAAAACCTTACAACACAATAAACAATCTGGAATGGTAAAAAGGCCTATGAAATAAGGGTCATAAAAGACACTAAAAATTCTATAAACAAAGATAAATCTCCCCATATGTGTGACATCTCTCTTCAATACTTAATAAAAGTCCATAATCCCTTTCTTATATCATTTTAGCACAATAGCTAAATGGTCAACCACAATAGATAAATCCACAAATGGAAAACAAATACAAAAGAAAAGGGGAATATGAAATAGGGGAGGAAAAAGAAATTAAAATTTCAATAAATAAGACAAATTTCCTCGTATGTGTAACATCTATCTTCATCACATAGAACAAAACCAAAATCAATTTCCTATACAATTTTAGCCTTGATAGTCAATATTCTATTATAGAAAACCATAAAGTATACCAAAGAATAACTATTTTGAACAAAACAAAATTCCACAAGGTAATGACTACCAATTTAAGGACTTGGAACATTTAATACATGATAGTTAATTATGGATAAGAAGGGATATAAAGGAAATAAAAAACACACCACATGACCTCCATAGATAGTCATCATAAATCAAAGCCTAACACTCAAGATCAAAAAACATATGGTTGAGAACAATGAGAGGATCATTTCAAAGAAGTTTATAAAATTGGTTATCATAAATGCATAAGAAAACACATTACTGAGATATGCTTCCCAAGGTTCATTGTTTCATGGTCTATGTAATTTTTTACAATTCGACTATAAGTTGATAAAATTGGAAGCATAACCATTGAAACCCACAAGATCCTTTCATTTCTCATTTGCATTCATTTGCATAGTGTCTAGCTTTAACAATGTTTAAAACAAGTTATATCTTATCTCCCTTTTTGTTGACTAGCATACCATCTTCCTTTATTTCCATTATGGTAAGCCCCTCATGTGTTTTATTCATAGTTATACTAAGGGTTGTTTAAGTTTTAGATATGCGGTATTGCTTATTGCTTATTGTGTGGAATTGATCTATCTTATATAAGTGTTATGTTACAAGGTTGACCTACCCTATAATGATGCCTATGATAATGTTTTACTCATTGTATAGTTCTTAAACATTCTAGACTTGTATGTTTCATCATCTAATAGATATCCATTACACCAAGGTTCACATCTATCTTTCCCTCTAGGAATTAATAAAGAGTGATCATCAATCACATAACTATCCTATTCATAACATAAATTACACCATATATTTCTTTATTACACCAAATTCCTCTCTAATTACACTTCATTTTGTTCCCTCTATCACTAAACATTCACTTTTATGATGTCCTTTATTACAAAACTATGTATCATAAAAATTTACATAAAAACTGTCCTATCTACTAAACAAAAGCATTGTTAAACATTATTAAAACCATGAAAATCACAACTCTCCATTATAATTCTTGACATAGACCAAGCTACCCTGCAACTGTTAGCAATTGTTCTCGTTCAAAGTGTTAAATCAGACTAAGGAATATTACGACTATAAAATTCTCTTTCTAGAATACCGACCCCACAATTTGTTTTAAAAATGTATTTGTTTGCAGCTGTAGGGAGCGTTCCCTAGAACAATATTCCAATGTTCATTTTTAATTCTGAAAAGTCTTAATTGGAATATAAATGTTGACGATCTTCGTCGACCTTTGACATTTATTATTATCTCCTTATCGTATGCCTAATCTCTCGGCATTGAGAGGCAGTTGCCAACAAAAGGGAGATTCACTGCACCTTCTTCAGATGGCAACGTGGAACAACCTTCCAAACAGTCGCTGTATTGGATTGTCTTGTCTACAATGTTTTTATCTTTACTTGTCAATGCACACGCCTTTGAATATTTTATTTACACCCCACGACAAAATTTCTTTTCATACATATCGATATTTAATCGACTTGTCTATTTTCTCCTTTGGAATAATTATGTACTTAAATATAGACATTTCAATAGATATTTAAGATAAATAGACACTTGAAGATTAATATTTTTTGATGTCTTTTAAATAGATATATTTAAGATATTTATGCTAATTATATTTTAATTTTGATATTGTGATTAAATAATATCATTTATTTTGAAGGTAAATTATAAAGAACTTAAACTTTATTAAAAAATCTTTTCTTTTAATAGAATTGTATATAAAGTTTTAAATATTTTCCTAGAATTTTGTGATATTATAAAATATAAATTCACAAAATAATAATATGACAAGAAAGATATATAATTAAAACTATTGAGATGCTAAAAGTAAAAGAAATATTATAATGTTACAACTACAAAAGACACTAAGTATTTGATACTTTCAATTAATTTAATTTCAAGATAAGATCAAAATCCTCTTTAAAAAATTAAAAACTCTTCAAACCATTTTTGTTTGAAGTTGAGACTTTGATTTTTGGGTGACACTCCTAAATTTGACACAATCCCTAATTTTCCACATTGTATTCTTCATCTCTTGTACCATCGAGCAATGGAAGTCAACAAGAACTAATTAAAAAAATATTCGAAAGACCTCTTTAATCAATTTCACACAATACTTTGAAACCTCCACATAATTCACATGGATGACACATCAAATGATGCAAATGCTTCATTTTCCACCAATATATTAACCACCTAGATTTACTATATTTAAATTGATCTCGATCCTTTCAAGAACAATTTGAGTTCCACTTTGGCTTTTACTTCCTTTATTCTCATTTCTTATAATTTGACTTCTCTCATGTTTACTTCCAATAGTTACTAAACTATTTCAATAACTTGTTAACGAAACTAAGAATGTAAAGAGTAAAACAATGAAACAATAGAAGAATAATAATGCTTTGATTTTATTTATTGTATTTACAAACTCTACAAGCTATACCTAACCCTAACAAAACAAAATTAATTATTTACATAAATTCTTAGTTTTAAAAAAACTATATTTATCATTCACCTACATAAATTAAGTCATTTTCTAAATAATGGATATATCAACTTTGAAATGAGCATTCTAGTGTTATCCATTCTCCTTACTAAGGATTTATTTACAAAATAGAAACATTTTATCAACACCTCTTATAGATAATGGAAACCTCACTATTTGTATGTACATTCCTTGTATTATTCTACTTTATGAAAAAAACCATAAGAATCATGTCTCTTACTACAAATTTATTATTATTTCAAATTTCAACTTATTTTCTATTTTCAATTATTTACACTCATAACTAATCTAAATTTTCATTGTCAAATCCAAACAAAGAATCCTTTCAAATATACTAGATTTAATCCAAATTAAATTATAAAAAATATAAATATGTCATATAAATTAGACGTATAATTAAAAAATTCAATAAAATTAAATACTATTCAAAAAATATATTTTAATGGTTCACATGCAACACATAATTCAAACTCAAAATATTATCACAAAATTACACAATGTCCATTTAATAATAAATTTAAACTAAGTTAATTTTTTCCATTTTATAATATTTACATTTGCATGTATTCATTAATTTAGGATATTATTAATTGAATAATATGTTCATATTATAAAATAGATGTATATAATTTTCTCAGATCAAAGGCATAAATTTTGAAACAGTATTAATAATATAAAATTACTAAAATTACAAGGATATATAATAGAATCTTACATAATATAGTTGGCCTCAAGGCCAAAAAAATGCCCCATAAACTAGATATTCTAAGCATGGAGGCCAAAGCAAAAGCCTCATAAAACATAAAGTGAGAAAAAAACATGGAAACGATAGATTCTATGTAAAATATTAATTGGACTCTTCATGCCATATCAAGGGTGGCATCAAAATCCACTATCCATTAAAGGTGTGTCATAGGCTCTAGATTATTCACTTTCTTTAGAAATTGACAGCCCATTTGCACCAAATCTTTGTGTTGCATGAGTGAAATTATGAAAAAATTCCAAGGAATGGGAGCCATTCCACCTCAGTGCCCTCCTTGCACACACTTTGGATATCTGTTGGTCTCGAGACACCAACCACATACCTTTCTAGACCCAAGGTTTCCTCCAACCCTCCAAGATTGTGCTTCTCAAAAAGGTTTGAAGCTAATTCCTACATCACCTTTTTCTCTCCTAAATCTAGGAGGGAGGCCATGAAGTATCATGTAATATCTATGTTTATCTTGTATCTCTCATAATCCCTCAATAAATTGACACCAAGGATCATCTTAACCACTTTCATGTCCCTGTTAGTGGGATGCTTCATTATCACCTTCAACCACTAGTCTATTATGACACCTACAAAATCCATCTAGAGATGTGAGCTTGTGAGGTGAATAGGAGTATCCATTCACTATAGGCTCTTAAGGAAACTTATGACAATAATAGTAACGGTATCACCCCTCCACTATAAATAAGCAAGCAACCTCATCCTCCCATGCTTCACATGGGAGGAAATAATCTCCAGGTTTGCTCCTTGGTCAAAGAAGTACTAAGGACACTCTAAGTAGCTTTATTGTCATTATTTCAATACATTCCAACTCAACACAAAAGTACACCACAACTAGCTTGCCATGTATGGGAGATCTACAAAGCATCTATCGATCTGATGAGGCATATGTGTCAAATCATATCCAAAAAATTGTTCATACCACAACTTTCTTGTTGGTGTCATCGAGTTGACTAGCATTAGTAAATGCACATCATGTCAGTTGGAGTGTAGGAAACACACCTAATTTACCTCTATATGGGAAGTTCATAGGATGATGAGAATACTGCCACTTACCAATCTCTCACAACTTGAAGCAACTAATACACAAGTAAGGTTCTTGAGAGAGAGATTTAGTGCCATGTGTTTATATGTTGAGACAATGAGAGTAACATCCAAGTTTAGCACTAGCTTTAGTGGTGTTAAAAACCTACAAGCATCCGAGCAAGCCAAAAATGAGACTTTTATCTTCCGTGTGAGTGTGGGTCTTCCACTCAACAACCACGTCTCTTACCTCACAATGGACCCACTAAAGATCCAACCAATCACACATTTAATCAATTACTTGTAATACTTAAGAGCTTCACTAGGCTACACCAGCATGACATGTGGCTTGATGTGGGAGTGATCACTTAATAAAAAAAAAAGATATATAATTTATCACCTATAAAGTCATAATTTAATTTAATTACAAGTTTATTTTGAATTTATATCTTGTAGTTCAAAATTTGAGATTAATATAAAAACTAGATAAGTTAAAAGTAATCAAGAAATAAACTAAATTCCATTCATTCAATATTGATCAATTTTGGTAAAAGTTAGATCAATTTATTTAATATTTATCTCTCCTTTTTATAACAATTTTAGGACTTGTTCAGTCTAAAATAAGGTCAACTATTTTATTCAATAAGAATTAACATTATTTTTAATTATGAAAGATATTAAACCTTTAATTAAAATAAGGGTGCATGTATAAAATTTTGGGATAAAAAGTAAGAATTTTTTTTAAAGAAGATACAAGTGCATTATGTAAAATTCCACATAAAATGAGTTTTTCATAATTAAACCATTCTTTATAATGTGTTTTAATTACATAATTCAAGAAATTTATATAATGTGAGAACATTATAAAATATGCTCATGCTATATATAATTTTATAAAAAGATAGAGAAACATGGAGATAAAGACTTATAATTATAGAGAGGGATATGTAGAGAGGGGGGGAGGGATATATAGATAGTGAAAAGGAGATAAATTTAGAGAGAGGGAGAGAGGGAGAGGTAGTTATGGAGTAAGATAGATGAAGAGATGAGAGATAAAGATAAAGAGATAAAGAGAAAGTGAGAGAGATATAAAGTTAAATCTAGAAGGGAATATAGATAGAAGATAGAAAAGGTAAAAAGAGAGGGAGAATTTTAATGTATAGAGATAGAGAGTAGAGAGATAAAGGTAAATATAAACATAGAGAATAGATATAGAAATAAATAAATAGAGGGAGAGAGAAATAAAGGAAATAAGAAACAAATAATATACAAATAAATAATGAGGGAGAGATAGATAGGATAGAATATTTGCAACAACTCTTTAGATATGAAGAACATAAAAACCATAAACAAATTAAAACCATGTTAGGGGAAAAACCACGGTGGATGTTATTTCACAATATTATACCCTATTAAAAGTATAATGAAAATAGAAAGGGGAATGCACATGCATTCAGGCACACTACCTAGAGCTCACTGCTCAAATACAAAAGGGGCTCACTACCCAACAATACAAAATATTATTAAATATGAAGGGTATGAATTGAGAAAATAACTTCTAGACAAGCTTGATTATAGTTCCAATTAAGAACATAAAAACTCTTTCACTCTTCACTCTCACTCTGCTCAACAATGAAATAAATAGATCAATGTTCACACACTTGCACAATCTCTGGATTTTCTCACTTCACACACACACTAACTTCACTCAATCAATCACTCATATATATCCACATTATGGAATTACATCAACCACTTAGTCAACCAAAAAAAAAAACATATTTATAGTGTCAACCCAAATTAACAATTTAATTTTCAATACAAATTAAACACCGTTGGCCATTACAATGATGCAACCCAAAAAAATATTCACAATTGTGCCAAACATTCAAATTTAAATCTCCAAGGATCCGCAACATGTTACCACCAACATGTCAGCCAAGAACATGAAAACCCAAACATGCACAAGAAAAATATTTGACCACAAGCACACCGATCAATGTAGACCTACAAAAATGATGGAGAATGATCTAGAAACATCCACAAACATCAAAAACTAACAAAGAGGCATCCCCAACAATTGAGATTACCAGAATTACACAAAATTCAATTAGGAACACTGACAAAGACCACATAAACACTTTATGAAACACAACACAACCAATTATTCATGTGGACCCTTGAAACTTTTGGTAGATGAAATAGATAATCTCAACAATAAACCCTTTAGTCCAAAACATCTGATCTAAAACGTATAGAACAAAATAACTTCATGACCTTCACTGTTCCGCTGGCAACTTGAAACTCTTCTTTTAACAATTTTCTCAATATCCTTGACATATACAACCTTCAATACAATAATGCTAATAGTGTTGACATCAATGACAACCATATATCAGCAACACAACCGCAAAATCCAACACTTTATTGCTGCAATAAAACTATGATAAATCTTCTCTTGAATTCCCTTGATCATGATATTTTCCTTACGAATGCTTCTTGAAATCTTCTAGGTGAAACATAGTGAAATAAACTTATATTTATAGATATGTATCCTCAATTTCTCTAGATTCAAATATCACAAGCTGACATCTTAATATACACTTTGAGATATTAAAATCCTACCAAAAACATAATTATAATTTTGTTCCTAAGGTCAAGGGAGGACCCATTTTCTCATGGGAGAATTGGTCCCAAGTCCCTGAACCTAGGACACACATTGCTCAATGGGAAGTTTCATGTTTAGGCATTAATGAATGTAAGGTTTCCTCTTTGGAAAAATGCAATTAAATAGGCTTGGTAAATGAATTAAGGTGTCAATTAAGGAAAATTAAGCTCAATTAATTAAAGGATCTCTAAATAAGTGTGAAAGTATACAAAAATACATTTTACAACACTAAATTAAGGCACAATTAAGTCCAAATTAACTAGGGGGGCCCAAATAAGTGTGAAAATGTAAAGGGATACATTGTTCTACACTAAATCAATATCAAAACATTCTCATACACTATTCTTTTAAATTTATTATCAATATCCCCTAGTTTAGCCATTTTACTTGGAAAGTTATCATTCTCAAGTAAGTTGTTAAATTAGTATCAATATCTATGAACATGTTTTCTTAGAGTCATTATTCTACTCTTATGTTTATAAGTTCCTTATAATATCACTTTGTTTGGACACATTAGTCTAGGACAAGCATGTACTATAAAGAACAACAATAAAAATGAGGCCTAGTTAACTTTTATCGTTTTATGTTTCATATCCTAAACACATTTATCCAACTACAATATCAAAAAAAAAATTAATACCAACTTAAAGTGTGTCTTTTTCTAAGACCAATTCGAAACCAAAAATTTCATCTACAACATATCATCCCAAATCTCATATGCTAGTGCAAATTCAACTCAACAATGAAATACATAATCCTTAGAATCCAAACATGACACACTCTTGGATCCAGTATACAAAAATAATAGTGAAAACCCAAGCACATATGATCTAAGGGGTGTCGAAGCACCACACCCTCTCATTCCTAACAATAGTCCAAATGTTGATAAGTTCATACAATATGGAACACCCATAGAGTTGGATAAGGCACAAAGAAATTCTCATGTGATGAAACTAATTGAAGAAGTTCTAGTAGCTGAACTAGATCAATTCTTTTCAAAATCTTTCCCAATAATGGGATAGATCACCATCCACTTTAGACATATCACAAATTTAAAATGTCACCAATTATATTCCATCCATGACCTTGAGAGAAACTAGTTTTGATAATAACATACCATCTTCAATATGACCAAAACCTAATCTCACTACTCAAACACCTAACAATCCTCTTGCTAATTCTTTACAAATTATGGTGAAAATTCTACAAACTACCATTCCTACCAATTTCAAATAGGTAATGATACCACCCATCCAAACTCAAGATCCAAAATTCTCCACACACATCACCAATGCTACATATGGTTAGTATCTTACCTCTACATTGACAAATAATCCACATGCACAATCATCTCATCCTTCAAAAACACCACCATATCAATATCCACCTAACAATCCTATCATCTCCCATCGATTAACAATTATTCATATCAACTCATCAAATATACCACATACTCAATACATGACCAAACCCATGACACAACCTTCATAGGCTCCCAAGTGCAATCCTAATTACAACATACATAACACCTACTCCACTCAAAATATCATAATATCATATCAATAGAAAAATCGCCCTAATTATATGTATCCCCAACAAAACCTTGATTCACAACACCATCATCATCTAAAATAATATGTTGACCCTAACACATCTGGTCATCAAAAACCCTCACCATCTAACAACCTCCAAGTTCAACACTCATCACATTCTATATCCGCTTACAACATAATCAACACACCACCCAATAGATCCTAATAGCCTATCTTTTTAAATTAAAAACTTGCAAGAACAAATATCAAACATCCATACAGGGTTGTAAAGAAA
Source organism: Sequoia sempervirens (assembly GCA_007258455.2). Lineage (NCBI taxonomy): Eukaryota > Viridiplantae > Streptophyta > Pinopsida > Cupressales > Cupressaceae > Sequoia > Sequoia sempervirens. The sequence continues at coordinate 17,049 of VDFB02234772.1, forward strand.
GAGATATTATGTAGAAGATATATGCCCCTACCCATTCAAAATGATGTTATATATTCCACCCTTTCCACATCACTTTGAAATTCTTAAATTCAAGAAATACAAAGGAAAGGGAGACCCTCTTGACCACATGTGAGAGTACTAGGGAGCTTGTTTAGAGGTGATTCATAATAATACATATCTATTGTGCCTCTTCCCAAGGATCCTAGGAGAGAAACCCACAAAGTGGTTTTCTAGATTCCCTGGTGGCATAGGGACATTTAATGAAATATTTGATAAGTTCATCTCACATTTCTCATCTAACATGGATCATGAAACAAAAATGATAGAATTATGCAAAAATAAATAAAATGATGAAGAAGCATTTGTCTCCATCTTACAAAGGTGATGGAACTTAGCCAATAAAATCCCATGCCACATCTTAAAAAATGATTGGTTGAGATGTTCATTCAAAACATGAACATTGAAGTAGGATTTCACTTGAAAATGCTATCACACATCAGTTTCTTCCTAGACTCAACAACAACTCAAAGAGAAAATTCACTCCTTTAGGAGAATCCATCAAGTCTATGCTTCAAAAACTTATCCAAAAAAAATATAGTCACTCTTCTAGAAATAAATTCATTTGAGCCATAAATTAAATCATTGTGGTGGAAAGACGTTGATTTCTATTACTACCACAGGGTAAAAGGACAAAAAACTCCCAACTATTTGAAATTGAAACAACTTATTTAGAACTTGATTGAAAAGGAAGGTATCACTATTGAAGATCATCTTGAAAATTCATCACAAAATGATCATATTAATAATATTCATGGATCACATAGTGAAACATTAGGCATATATCAAGATAATATTCTTGAGCATGATGAGAACTATTTACTTATATCTAGTAACGACTATAACCTATCCACCTTATTTTACTTTATGATCAGATGTATTGAACTAGAAGTGTTCCTACAAGAAGCCTCCATCTCTCCTACCACTCCCACATCCATAATTTTTTTTAAAAAATAATCCACATCACCCCCCTTAATTGAATCATCCAATAATAACACCTTCCAATATTTTCCCAAGGGCTATCCACAATGGATAATCAACTTTTTGATACAGATCTAATCCATAATCATGAAATTTTAGACCACACAATGTAATCCATCCCATCACCCACTCTAGTATTCATATTAAAATTCCAATACCTGTTGAATACACTGAATACTGAGAGGATTTTAAAAATAAAATATCAGATCATCATGGATGCACAATTTACTTAGTCAGTTACCAATGAATGTTGGCATCAATGAAAACAAACCTAGAGGGAACTTTCTTCATTCTTCCAAAAATATCCCCCTTTGTCAATGATGGAAACATATTCCAAAAATGAAACTTTCTTCAAAAATTTTAAAACAAAATTGTGCTCAACTCCCCCTAACATATGTACATGAAATTATTTATACATACTTATCTCCTCTTCATGTCTTCTCCCCCTTTGAAATCAAGGAGAAAGGATCGAGAAAATTTGAAAAGAAATTCAAATTAGGAACCAAGGGAACCTTGTAGCTCCTTGAGAATCACTTCTCAAGTAGGCTTTTCATCATCCCAGACTCCTTTAGCCCTAGAGAGTGTTTTCTTCATAGATTCTATTTCCACCAGGAATTCTTCTCCTTCTTCCAGAGTAAATGGCGAAAATTTCATTTTCTCAAGTTTTTCTACTTCCATCAATGCATTTGATATCAAGACATGTCTGGACACAACTAGGTCTCCTAGTTGGGCATACCATCTCATAGCCTCTTCTTTCTACCTCTATAGGATGCAAAACTTACTTTGAAGATCTGTAATAGAAACCTAGCTAACATAGTTTCTATCATCTGCAACATTAAAATATCTAGAAGCATCTAAAAGTTGAGACTTGATTGATTCCATTAAATCATTGATAGCTTGAGTTGATTCTATCCACTTCATGTAGTAAAAAAATAGCAGTCAGGCTTCCCCATTACATTCTCTTAACTCTTTCAAAGTTTGAAAAGCCTTGTCATGTGCAACTATACACTTGTTATTGCAGAAACATCAATATTTTCTCTAGTAGACTCAACTCCACATATTTTATGTTAGTGTAATTAATTATTTATTACACTAGCATAAGTTAACTTAGGTTTTACATTAATCCTAGGTTTCATTATTAGATAAATCATAAATAATGGGGTAATTCTCGTTTCCCTATTTGTTGGAGATAAGATTCCTTCTAGAAGATGAGTTATCCTTCTAGAACTTATCTTAATCTTTTATCATATCCTAGGTAGGGTTCACATGTTGTTAGATCATGACATATGGAAGCATCATATTGCATCTTGCATCTCTCTCATGCCTATATATTCAAGGCATTTGTACATTTGTAATCATATTCTAGATATCAATAGTAATCTCCATTTGCATGCCCTTAGTTACAACACTATTTGTGTGGTTGAATTTATTCTTGGAAAAGGTCCTCTTGAAGGTTGCAACTTCAGGGACATTATGCATCCATTATTTCAACATGGTATCAGAGCCATTACATTGAGAGTTCATCCTAGGATCAAGAAAGTTGGGTGAGAGAGATTCATTTTAGGCTTGAAGGTTTCCATTGTAGGCTACTTGACTCCACCTAGGGACCAAGCTAATTTTTGGAGTAGATTGAGTTAGATCCAAGCTTACCATTGTCTTCAAAAGGCCTCAAAACCATGGGATCATTTGTTCATTCATCAAAATTAGATTCATCCACCCAAGAGCCATCATAGGTATTTTGGGGTTTACAAAATCAATCATACTATCCATACAATTTTTTAGTAAAAAATCCACACTAGTTAGTTGTCCTCTGAGGAAATTTTTTTTTAGTAGTAGGCCATTTTTCATTTCAAAAAAATCAGGGCTTTTTTCTAATTGTTTGGAAAAAAAATATTATTCAGGCAATTTCTCCATAGTTTGCAAGAAAATAAAACTGAATGCATATTAATATTACTGGTCGACATCAAATGGTTTTGATTTTTTTATTTCTATAGCTATAATATATTTATTTTTTGGCATAGGGTTCAATCTTTTATAAAATTTCTACAAATAATAATCAGGCTTATTTTATTTATATTGTTGGCATAAATATTCAAAAGTCCTCTTTGATTTTTAATTTCTTATTTGGCAATATTAAATATCAAATATTTATCAAATCACTTTTGTCAGCTTTCTTTCAAAATTCTGCAGAGATTCATGGTTGGCTACATTTATTTTTGGCTATAGGAGGGTGTACATTTGTTAGCCTATTTGTTGGCTTTTACTCCATCGTACGTCAGACCATCACATCCATGTTGTCACTGACCACTCGCCGATCTGCCCATCCCCTACTGGTTGTTTATCACCAATGTCAAAGTCTTCACCACCCGTTGGTTCATTGTGCATCTTTCCTTTTCCAAAGCTTCGAGCTCCCATCACAAGTCGAAGGTCTCATTATAAACCATTTGTTATAGCCAAGTGGAGGACCACCAGTGGTGTTGCCCAAGATCGCTGCTCCACCCGACCTCTCAACCCCACCACCACCATCAAGGTGGCACTATTATTTGCCACTCATAGCCCCGTGGTCACATCAACAACTAGGAGTGAGCTCGAAGGGGGCTAATTATTTGGACCATGTTAGCCTATAGAGTACCTAATATAGGAATTTTTTAAGTTTTCTCATAACTTTCACCCACGGTATCAAAATTTAGCAAACAAGATACCATTAGAGAGGATTTTTTGTACTTTCCAATGGTGACATGAATTTTTTAGAATTTTGTTATCAGAAAATTCTACGCTCAACTAAAGTCAAAACCCTAATCTGGACTTAAAGGATCATATCTTCACAACCGTTCATTGAATTTTAGTGATTCCAATGGCATCGGGAAGATAATTCGGAGTTTTTTTATTAGTTCAAACACTTTGATCAGTTTTAGCTCCAAGTACTCTTGCATTGATTTTTTTCAATTTGGTACATTTTTTCAATAACTTCGATATCCTAAAGCTTGGAAAAGGTGTTTTCCATTGGGTGGCATCACTTTAGTTGCATATCATCCTTGGAAGTTTCTATTTGTTGTTGAAGGTCATTATCTTTATATTTTTGGAGAAATGTCATGGTACATTATGGGGATTGCATATACTCCTTCCTTAGTTATGTTGCATAAGGGAAACTATCAACAATGGAAAGATTGGATCATCCACCATCTCCAATCACTTGATTTATTTCCACATCTATATGGTATAGTTCCCCATCCAAGTGAAGGTATTCATGAATTTTCTTGGAGTTGTTGCAAATACACTATCTTGGAGATCATTTCAATGCAAGTTGATTGTGATTGTCCTCATATCCTTTGGACTAAGCTTTGGGAGATATATGGAGATTAAAATACTCCACCCTTCCCCAATGGTCATGATTCAGAATATCAGTCTTCATATTAGGTACCCCATGATGATATTGCTATGCAGGAGGTTGTTTGTTTGGATTGCCTTGAATCTTCTGAAGAGTTTGACAAGGCTTCTTCAGATGTTCCTCCTCCATCAGAGACTATTGGTATCCCTTCACATTTAGTGATTCCTTGTCCAAATTCATTTATTGAGGCTTCCATCATCAGTCATAAGGACACATTCTATTTTCTAGACTTGAAATCACAAGATGGCTTTGTTTCAAGTATCACTAGCATGGCTACTTCTACAGGTTTGGAGGGAATTATTGAGGGGATATCACTCCTCTATTCATATTGTACTTTGGAGATTTTTCTTGAGTCTCCACATTCCTTTATCTCAACCTCGATTGGAGATCTTGAGACATCTTGGAGGCACTTGGTTTCTCTTGAGAGATTTCATATATCGGACTTCTCTCTCATTTCATTCAAGAGTTGGAGTTTCTTCAACATCTGCCATTAGATTTGCTTCTTCCTAGTGGGAGACATGTGGTTTGGACACCTTTGTTGCTTCAAACTTCTTTCAGTGGTTTTGAGGACACTTCATTCAGGGGGGCAATCTAGTCTCCATCACATTCATTGTATCACAGTCTTTAGATCTTTTTCAACATAAGTTTCTGCATTGTCCTGGTTTGTCACATTCTTCATTGATTGGGTATGTACCTTAGTTGATTGTGGCATCTTCATCTTCATCAGGCAACAAGGAACATGAGCAGTTTTTAGAGACATCATCAACAACCATATTCATCCTTCCTTCAATTCCTATCTAGAATGCGAAGCATCCATACACTTGCACTTGGTTTTGTTTCTTCCGAAAGGGATACAAGTTGTTTGTCAACATTGGATCTTGTTTTTTCTTTAGACACTTACCATTTTTCTAGGTGATCTCATGTTCTAGGGGGGCTATAGGGAATGTTCAAGATCATGATGGGCCAAAAAGTGGCAATATGAAGGGTATGTGGCTGATGACTTTTTTTTACCCAAAATTGTTGAAATGAAAAGGGTTTTTAAAGGATATTATTAGCTTTCCACCAATATATATTATGCTTTACTTTGAACTTAATAAGTAATTATTATTTGGGGTTGGGGCTAGCTTTGGCTAAATCTTTCTGTTGTAGGAGGTTGGTCCAAGGTCTAGTCTCCCCATGGTATATTTCACGTTAAAAAATTTACAGATATTCCTGAAAAGAAAAAGTTTATTATTCATTTCTATTTGAATTATGACTAAAGTCTTGATTGATAGGATGGTTGAAAAACATCTATAGCTTTCAAATGGTATCACATCTTTGAATTCAAAACATGTGTCATTCTATGCTTTGCATACTATAGGATTAAAAAAGAAAAAATGAATTTCATGAAGTTTTGACCAAGTTAAGGTGGTTAGAAATACAAGTTTTTATATTTTTAAAAGTTGTAACAAAAAATCATAATTAATTATTTACCTAGGAAAAATTACAAAATATGCATCACATCAGGTCATGGTCTTCTACTTATATCTAAAATCTTATAAAAAAATATTATCATTTTATTATTGTTAGGGTGGTCAAAGAGAGACCTACTTCTTACTTTTTCCCTAAAATTTAAGTACTATTGCATTCAAATGTCAAATTTTCACCAAATATATATTTTTTATTTTTTAAATGAACCTAGTAGTTTAGAAACTACATTAAATTTGCTACAGATTCTATTCTTACATATTTTTGAAATAATATAGATAACTTATTCAAGTTTTTACATCAAGTTTCCTAACTTTGATTTTTCTAAATTTTTTGTCACTTAAGGGCTTTCTTTTTCCATGATGATCCTACACATACCTTATATAGTCTCTCTATTTCCATCCTATGTGGGGGCCATTGATTTTATTCTATCCATGTGATAGATGGTGTACTTGGAGGTATTTGGGAATCCTCCATCATTCCCATCCTTTCTCACTTCTCTACATTTCATCTCCTTTCTGGAGAGTGGTTTTCTTCCCATTGGGTTTTCCCCTTTTCTTTGGTTGTGGGAGATTAGATAAATTTTCATTTCCATCATGTAGCTGGGACCCATCATCAATCATAATCATTGCATAATCATTGCACCTTTCATTTCCTCCCTAAGTTGCACTTATGGGGGGTTGTTAGTGTACTTAATTATTTATTACACTAGCATAAGTTAACTTAGGTCTTGCATTAATCCTAGGTTGCATTATTAGATAAATCATAAATAATGGAGTAATTCCCCTTTCCATGTTTGTAGGAGATAAGATTCCTTCTAGAAGATGAGTTGTCCTTCTATAACTTATCTCAATATTTTATCATTTCCTAGGTAGGGTTCACATGTTGTCACATGTTGTTAGATCATGACACATGACAACATCATATTGCATCTTGCATCTCTCTCATGCCTATATATTCAAGGAATTTGTACATTTGTAATCATATTCTAGATATCAATAGTAATCTCCATTTGCATGCCCTTAGTTTCAACACTTTTTGTGTTGTTGACTTTCTTCTTGGAAAAGGTCCTCTTGAAGGTTGTAGCTTCAAGGACATTGTGCATGCATTATTTGAACATTTTGGAGCCTATTCCTTGAGGTTAGATGTGTATTCTTCAACTGAATCAACTATAATTCTTAAATTTTCAATTGGAGTTAAAGAGTTATTTGAAGTGACATCAAGGGTTGTCTCTTGTAAAGATTTGATAGCTTCATTTATTAATTCATTTCCATTTTGATATGATTTTGTAACCTCTTGTGTGACAGAGCTGAGAAAAGTGTCACTTAGTTTTATTCTATCACTAGTTTTAATGTTTGTTAAATCCAGATAACCTAGGTGAGATGGTAGCTTAACTAACTGAGGTGGAAGTGCAAGTTGGATTACATCTTGTCTTGAAAGAAGACCTAAGTTAAGAGTACTTCTAGATGATTCTCTAGATGGCTTTGATGGTTCAAGCCTTTTGGAAATTTCTCCTTTGCTCTTTTCAACCGAAATGGATTCCTTATCTTCCTCTCTCTTCTTTTCTTCTTCCTTTACTTCTTTTTCTTCCTCAGATGACTTTCCAAAGGAATTATCTCTATTTTATTTCTCCCTTCTATCTTCATCATCCTTTTCATTATTGTTATCTTTGTCCTCACTCCCTTCACTTTCATCTTGTTTTTTCTCTTCCCTATTTCTAGTGGATGGGTATGTGCAAGATCATCATGGAAAAAATAGTCCCTTAAGTGGCAAAAAATTCAGAAAAAATAGAGTTAGGAAACTTGATGTAAAAAATTGAATAAGTTATCTATATTATTTCAAAAATATGTAAGAATAGAATTTGTAGAAAACTAAATGGATTTCCCACAAACTACTAAGGTTTATTAAAAAGAAAAAATCTATTTGGTGAAAATTTGAAATTTCAATGGAGTAGTACTTGAATTTTAGGGAAAAATAAGAAGTAGGTGTCTGTTTGACCACCCTAACCACAATAAAATGATAATACTTTTTAATAAGATTTTAGATATAAGTAGAGGACTCATGTCCCTATCTGATGCACATTTTTTTGTAAATTTTTTCGAAGTAAATAATTAATTATGAATTTTTAATGCAACTTTTAAAATGCATAAAACCTAAGTATGTTTGACTTCACCTTAACTTGTTCAAAACTTCATGAAATTCAATTTTTTTTAAAAGTCCTATATTATGTGAAGCATAGAGATGTATTACATGTTTTAGATTCAAAAATATGATACCATTTAAAGAAAGCTATAGATTTTTTCAATCATGGTATCAATAATTAGGACTTTAGTCATATTTTGATAGAAAATGTTAGAGAATATATGCCTCAATCCTGAGGGTAAAATTCTCTAAGAGAGCCAAGTTGGTGTGACATCTTTTGTGTTATGCGGCCGTTGGCTAGCAACTTTAGACCTTATGGGTTGTCTGAGGTCATGCTCAGCTATGACCTTGCTTTTAGTCTTGCTGAAGGAGCCTATCGCTGTGACATTTTGTTCGGTGTGAATTTTCTATCTCTCACCGCCCGTGGAGATCTCTTGTCGATTGTTGGTGTTTATCGGATATCGGGGAGACTTGGTTGAAAGGTTTATGTTTTGGTATGAAGTCTTACCGATATGAATGTCTTGTTGATAGTTATCTTTTGGAGTCATCGAGGTAACGAAAGGGGTCACTATGAACTCTTGATGACACAAGTGAGTCTCACCAATGTTGTGGATGTGTTTGATATGACTCCTAGAAAAAGGTGGTCTCGGGGTAGCCTTGAGACTTCGGTATGAAGTCTTAGTGATGAATGAAGTCTCACCAATAGTGGAACATTGTAGTGTGACTTTAAGACTTCGAAATAACATCTCAATGATAGTGATAAGTCTTGGCAATAGATGAATACTTTGTGATAACTTGTGGACCTCGGTATGATCTCTTGGCAAAAGCAATAAGTCTTGCTGACTGTTGAACATTTCGGTATAACCTAAAGGCTTGGTATGATCTCTCAGTGAAAGTGATAAGTCTTAGCGATAGCTCTCTGGACTTGGTGTAACCTCTTGCCGATAAAGTAAGGACTCTTGGTGATATCAAAGGCTGGCTTTGTGGCATTGGGGAGACGGTTATTGTCTCCTGTATGCCAATGCAGGTTGAATGCTTTGGTGAGTGAAGACTATCCTATGTGGCTTGTATTCGACCAATCAGAAAAGCCGAATGGGAACTGCTAGTAGTTGGACTGTTGTAGCCATTATTGAGAGGAAGCTCGACAGATAGGGGCATCATGGATATACTCTGGAGTTGCAGATGATGCTCAGTTAGATTGTTGGATAATTCGATGGATTGTTGTGTGATTGTATGATTAGTGGATGAATTCAATTCTGAGAGCATTGTAATCACGAATGTTTGTATAGGGGTTGATCATTTGTGAGTGTACAATAGTATCATAAAGATAGAGTCAGATCTATGTAGCCCATTCCCATTTGTACTGTAATACAAAGTAGCTTCTCTTGGTGTGGTGGATTTTCTCCCATAAGGGTTTTCCCACATAAATGCGGGTGTTCATGTGTGTGGGAAAGAATGCAATGCAGGGCTTTTAATTTTTCAAATTACAATCTAATTAAGACACACGTGAAAGATTTATAGAAATAGAGTAAATACACAGAGACAATGAACAACAAATTTACGTGGGAAACCCTTATGGGAAAAAACCCACCACACCAAGTTGAATCACTTTGTATTATAGTAACAAAATATTACATACAATTCAGAGATACAGCTCTCTGGTATTTTACTGTAGCTTCATTCACTGTTCATCAGTTACAAAAATACTCTCTCAACCAACCGACTCAACTCATCTGTCTGTTACATTCAAATCAGAATCGATCTACTTTAAAAC
>VDFB02234773.1:0-23573 GCA_007258455.2 Sequoia sempervirens
ACAAGGAACTATTTCACATAATTTATTTTAGCAAAAATATTGAAGCAATCTAAGCTTTCTAGTATTCAATAATTATAGAAATTTTTTATCAAGAGACCGTTGAAGAGCATTCAAGAGAAAATATTCAAGCATTTGGAGCTACATTCAAGAGTCAAGCATCATGTCAAATTCATCATGAATCATGTGTGTTTGTGAGCTAACATTTGTGATGTAGGTTTCATGATTCAAACAAGAATTCAAAGACAATATCTCACATCAACATTCAAGAGTCAAGATCCACATCCATTGGAGTCATTTCACACAAGTTTGTAGCCTTTATGTCAAGGATTTGGTGAGTTGCAATATTACATTTTTTTATTCATCATTCCTTCATGCTTTTCTATTTCATTTCAAGGCTTAATTACCAAAATGGGTTTTGAACAAGGCAAACCCCTATTCCCTAACAAAACAAAATTTTTCTCTCTTGTTGTGTGTTTGCAGATCTAGGTGATTTGGAGCTTGAAGATCCTTTGAATAAAAAGATTCAAAATTTTTCAAATTTGTCAAGAAGTTGTCATCTTCATAGAAACTCACCTACAAATCAAAGTTCATACTTTTCAAACTTAAAGATCAGACAAAACGAAAGCTACAAAAGATCACTAGAGGCCAGAAAATATCAGTCAAACCCTACTAATAGGAATAAATCACCCCTTTGGGCATATGAGTCCCTGTATAACCCATTTTTGTATCTTTCTATGGATTGTGATTAGTCACTAGGAGATTTTAGATTCTAAGTTTAGAAAACCTAAACTAGGAATAAATTGCCCCATCTAGTGTATCAGTACAAATGCACCTTAGACATAATATTTTTCAAGGTTTTCAGATCTTGTTTTGACCTCACCACTCTTCTAGGTACTTTTTTGTTTCTCTCTATTTTGCAATTTGATTTCATGTTCTCAAGTTTCTAGGGTTTTGTGCATTCATGTTTGCATTTATCCTTTGAAACTCCATTTAATGGTGAATCCCTCATTTAATCACACCAAGGAAACCTCTAGTCCTTCCCTCAATTGAGTCACTTGGTTGAGGGATCTTGGTTTCCTAATGAACTAAAAGCCCTGAAATAGGTTCCCCAAAAGTGTTCCATCTCCTATAAGGTGGAACCACCCTATTTCTTTTGGTTCATTTTGGTGAACCCGACCTTTGGACCTTTTATTTCTAATTTGGAGAACATTGTAGTCCTAGATCTAGCTTGCATTAAGTTTGCATTATATATGCATTACTTAATTTGCATTTAGGGCTTCTAAAATCTTTCATTAGTGAAAAGTGCATATAGGGTGCATTTTTGCATCTTAAATAATTCAATTTCACTAAAAACCTATAATTGCAAACAGTCAAGTCAACATACAAACTAGAAACCTTAGAATCAACTCATAATTTGCTGAATGTAGTTTGAAAACCCTAATCTAGGACTCATTCACCCATTTGGGTGGTTTAGTACCTCTATAGGTATTTTCACTTATTTTTTGGGGATTTTGTGTTGTCTATTTTTCACCAACTAGACCTGTTAAAAACCCTAAATAGGACTCATTCACCCAATTGGGTGATTTAGTCCTGAATCAAGTCTGAATATGCATTTTACAACATCAAAAACTTCATTTATGTGCTTCTGTTTGTTGTTATCAAATCTCTGTTTCAGCTAATTTATTTTCTATTTAATTCATTTCATTAAACCTAGCTTAATTTGGTTCATCTATTGCATTTCTTAATTTCAAAATTGCATTTTCAACATTTCATTTTCAGATTGTTACATAGTGTAATCATCAAATTAACTTGTTTAGAGTCTAAAAATTGCATTAACACATTTCATTGTAGGTCATTTCATTTCACTTTACCCTCTTTCTATTTTGGGTTTGTACAATAAGTTTGTGAAATATTGTATGAGCTTTACAACTTGGTTTCCTATTAGCAAGACTATTGTTAGACATAGTTCGAGACTCATGTCATACCATTATAGACCACTCGCTATGTATCTTGGATTTTTTAGCTCTCTTCTGAATAGTATTGATAATCAACCCCCTATGAATCATAGTATGGATACGTCATTTCCCATGACTTCACTTCCTACAACCAATATGCATAATGTTAACAACACTATCCCTACCATCACTAGTTCTTCTCAAACTTTGGGATGTACTCAATGCAGAAGTGGAACTTCAATTCCTTCTTCTACAATACCCATTCCCATTCATACATACACTAGTCCTCAAGTTACCACAACCATTCAACCTACTAGAAATGTGAACACTTCCTTAGGTATTTCCACTGGGAAACATTCTAGCATTGTGTATTAAAATCCTTCTAGCCCTATGTAATGATTTCATCTTTGAAGATAAACTCTTGGCTAAACTATTCCCTAGGTCCTTGAAAGATACCACTTTAGAATGGTTTTCCTCATTAAACTCAATTTGTTCATTCAATGAACTTGTTGAGTCCTTTATCAACCATTTCTGAGTGTACATAACTCCTATGATGACCTTAGCATATTTGATGAGACGTAAGAAAAAGGATGGTGAAAAGGTTACTAACTTCATTTCATGCTACCAATTACTTTATTCCCAAATCGACATACAAATTTTTGATCCTCACCTTCAATGAATGTTCATTGAGAACTTACAAACTAAAATGAAAGATAAGCTTGGCATGATGAAATTTCCTTCCTTCATACACTTGTGTACTACCCTTTGTGATTATCAAAACTTGATTAGTAGTCATGAAACAAAACCCACCTCTAGTCATCCTAAGAAGTTCGAATCTGAAAATAAAAACAATTACCAACCTCTTAGGAAGCAAAATAAAGGACTTCTTCAACTAAATCCCCCTCAAAAAACCCAACATATTGATACCCAAGTGGCTGCTATAAAGAAGACAAATCCTTTTACATTTGGGGATCCGAAAAGACAATTTATTCCCTTACTCGATACCTTCCATTACACCATGTTACAAATTTTAGAAAAGAACTCATTAGAGCTCCTGATCCTACTAAGCCATTACCTCCAAACTTAATATCAAATTCCTATTGCCATTTTCATCAACAAAATGGACATGATAAGAAACATTGTAAGCATTTTAAACATCTTGTGCAAGACCTCATTAATTCTAATCCTATTCAAATTGGAGGTGTTAATGATCAAGGTAATAATTTTTTTTCCCCTCCCAAACAAAACCTACAAATCTTTACCAACCCCATGCCAAATCATAATATTTCATTTTTCAAAGCTATTAAAACTAAGAAGAATGATGTGATGAATGTTGACACAGATGATGACAACATGGATACTAATGAAAAGATTCTTATGGATAATATGGCTGGATTGATCAAAACTCAACCTCATAAAGGACAAACTAGAATTCCTCTTCACATTGCTTTCTCATCAAAAGATATAATCAAAAACACACCTGATGGTCCTCTTTACATAGCCAGTTGAATCAATGACATGCCCACTAATGGGATATTAATTGATCCTGTTTATGTAGATAATGTGATCACTAAAGAATTATTCCTTCTACAAAAAATCTATCATGATACATATGATAAACTAAAAGCATGGATAAAAGAAAATAATAGTTTTTCTTTCCCTACGATAGGTTGGATCACCCTTTAAATTTTGGACAAAAATAATTAGATGTCTCATTCTCCGTCATCCCAACGTTAGATCAATTATGTGTGAAGCTTGGTTATCCATGGCTACACTCCATGGAAGTTGTCTCATCGATTTTGCATAAAAGTTTAAGGCAAAATACATAGCAGAATTATCGCTTCAAAACATGCCTCAACCCATCATTGAGCCTCCAATCCTTGACGAAACCATGATTGCACCAAAATATCTTCCAAATTATAATGTAGGAAAATGTATCCCTTTTTATTTTCACACTTTTTTGGGCCCTCCCTATCAAATCATGGCTTCTTTATGCTTTATTTGGTCTTATTTTGCATCCACAAGCCTATTTAAATGCATTTTTCTAAGGAAAATCTTGACACTTATCAAATGAACAATCATAATTCAATGTTTTTGGGTTGTGTGTTCTAGTTTAGTGATCTAGGACTCATATTCCACCTTGGTTGTATGGGTCCCACCTAGGATTCAAGGCTTGATCCTGAATATGGCATAAAACTTAACATTTCTTGAAATTTTTGTCTCAAGCTTAGGCTACTAGGACTCATACACCCTAACTAGCATATGATTCCTACTTTAACTTTGACCTATTTTGAATTGAATTCTTAGTGGTATTTTATTCTCCTAGATCTGATGTCAACTTATAGTGTTGTAATTTTGAGAAACTTGGCATAAACAAGTATAAATGCAAGGTTACTTCACATATTTTCTCCTAACAATTTCAAGACTTCCAATACTCTAGCAATTTTGAATAATCATCCTTACAAAAAAATTATGATCAAGAGAGCATTCAAGAGTAATTTATCAAGCATTTGGAGGGTATGTGCTAGATCATCATGGAAAAAAAGGCCCTTAAGTGGCAAAAAATTTAGAAAAATCAAAGTTAGGCAACTTGACATAAAAATTTGAATAAGTTATCTAAATTATTTCAAAAATATGTAAGAATAGAATCTATATAAAAATTTAATGTAGTTTCTAAACTATTAGGTGTATTTTTTTTTTTTTTTTTAAATCCTATTTGGTGAAATTTTGAAATTTCAACGCAGTTGTACTTAAATTTTGGGGAAAAAATAAGTAGGTGTCTATTTGACCACACTAACCACAATAAAATGGTAACATTTTTTTATAAGATTTTTAGATATACGTAGAGGAGCCATGTCCAGATGTGATGCATATTTTTTTGTAATTTTTCCAAGTAGGTAATTAATTATAATTTTTTATTACAAATTTAAAAATATATAAAAACTTGTATATGTCGACCACCTTAACTTGGTCAAAACTTCGTAAGAAATTCATTTTTTTAATCCATATAGTATGAAAATGAGCTTTTAACGGATTGAAAATGGCGTGCACATTTGTGCAAGTCATTGTTAGCTGCTAGATAGAGCTTTGTGTGTTCGAAATGGAAAGATGAATGACATGTTTGTTTAAAGTAAAGCATAATTTATATTGGTGGAAAGCTAAGAATCTCCTTTAAAAAACCTTGTCATTTCAGCAATTTTGGGTAAAAAAAAGTCGTCAACCACATACCCATCATATCGCCACTTTTTGGCCCATCATGATCCTACACATACCCTAGAGTAGCATTCAAGATTCAAGCATCAAGTCAAGGTCTTCATGCATCATGTGTTTTTTTGAGCTAATATTTGTGATGTAGGTTTTCATGATTCAAGAAAGCATTCAAGTCAAGATTCATAACCTTCAATCAAGAGTCAAGATACACATCCATTAGAGCCATTTCACACAATATTGTAACCTTTCATTCAAGGGTTTGGTGAGTTTTAACATCACATTTTGTTCATTTATCATTCCTTTCATGTTTCTATTCATTTGAAGGTTTAATTACCAAAATGAGGTTTTACCAAGGAAAACCCCTATCCACTAACACAACATTTTTCCCTCTACATGTGATTGTAGATCTAGGTGTTCGTGATCTTGAAGATCCTTTGAAGTCAAAGTTCAAAAGCTGCAAGATTGAAGAAAGTTGTCAAAGTTTTCAAGAAGTTGTCATCTTCATGGAAAGTCCCCTACAAGATAAAATTCAAACTTTTAGACCCAGAGATTAGACAAGAGAGAAGCTACAAAAGATCACTAGAGGATACTAGAGTTTCATCCAAACCCTCATACTGGGACTAAATCACCACCTTGGGCATATGAGTCCCAATATACAACTTTTCTGCATTTTTTGTAGATGTTGGTTTATCAATGGTAGATTCTAGATTTAGAATGAAACCCTAAACTGGGACTAAATCCCCCAATCTCGCATATAAGTCCCAATGCACATCAAAATTTAGAAGTTTAGAATTGTAGTCCTTGTTTTGGACATCTCCAGTCTTCCAGATACTTCTCTCTTTAGCCTCAACTTTCCATTTTGATTTCAAATTCATTTTCTAGGTGACAGTTATATTTGCATATTGCTTTCATTTCCTTTCATTCTAAGCATTTTCTTAGTGGTGAACCCCCACCTTTTTTATCACACCTAAGGAAACCCTCCCTCAATTGAGTCACTTAGTTGAGGTCTCTAGGGTTTCCTTTAATGAACTAAGAGTGAAATATGAGAACCCCTAATTGTTTCATCTCTGTAAAGGTGGAGCACCATATTTCCTTGTGTTCATTTTGGTGAACCTGACCTTTGGATACCTTATATATAATTTGGAGAACTTCATAGTCCTAGATCTAGCTTACATTAACTTTGCATTAGATCTTGCATTAGTTAATTTACATATAGGGCTTCTAAATCTTGCATTAGTGAAAAGTGCATATAGGTTGCATTTTTGCAACTTAAGTCATTTAATGTCACTAAAAATATTTAATTGCACAAATTCAAGAAAAAATACAATGTAGAAACCTTAAAAACAACTCATAATTTTCTAAATTTAGTGTAAAAACCCTAATCTAGGACTCATTCGTCCCTTTGGGTGATTTAGTCTCGATACAGGTTATTTTTCCCGATTTATGAGAATTTTGTGTTGACTATTTTTCAACATTTGACCCTTTCAAAAACCCTAACTGGGACTCATTCACCCCTCTGGATGATTTAGTTCTGTATCATACTTGAATATGTAATTTACAATGTTACAAAAATTATTTCTATGATTTTTTTTGTTGCTATTAGATATCTGTTTCAGTTTACTAAGTTTTAGTTTCATTCATTTCATTAGATCTAGCTTAATTTGGTTCATGTCATGCATTGCTTAAATTCAAAATTACATTTACAATATTTCATTTTTAGATTGTTGCATAGTGTAATTAGCCAATAACCTTGTTTAGAATCTTAAACTTGCATTTACACATTTCATTTTAGGTCATTGCATTACACTTTACCCTCTTTCCATTTTGGCTTTGTACACTAAGTTTGTAAAACTTGTTTGAGCTTTACAACTTCATGTCCTCTTAGCAATACTATTGTGAGACATAGTTCGAGACTCATGTTATCCCGCAATGCACCATTCATCGTGGATCTTGGGTTTTCTAGCTCTCTTCTTGATAGTGTTGATAATCAACCCCCTTATGGATTTTAGCATGCACACTTCATTTCCTATTGCTTCACTCCCTACAACCACTATGCATAATTTTAGCAACACCATCCCTACCATAACTAGTTCTACTCAAGCTTTGGAGTGCACTCAAAGCCAAGGAGGAACTTTAATCCCTTCCTCTACAATACCCATATCCATTCCTACATACACTAGTACTCAAGTTAGCACCACCATTCAACCTACGAGCAATGTGAACACTTCCTTAGGTATTTCCATAGGGAATCCTTCTAGATTTTTTCCTTCCAATAGAGTATCTCCTCAAATATCCTCCCTCAAAAATTTATAGTTCACTTGTCCTCTGCATACATACCCCACTCCGCCTTATACCCCTCCATCTTACAACAACAATGATGCTATCATTAACATACTCTTGCAAAGCATGGAATCCCTTCAACAACAAGTCACAACTACAAATCGAAACAACAATGGCCAGCCTTCACAATACATCAAAACCAATCTGTTATACTTGGAGATATTGAGAGAACAAATACCAAAAGTTGTAGAAGTTCCCCAATTTTAGAAATATGGTGGGAAAGGAGATCCTGTTAGCCATGCTTCCTCTTTTACCGCCCTATGTAGTGATTTCATCTTTGAAGATAAAATCTTGGCTAAAATATTATGTAGGTCCTTGAAAGGTACCACCTTATAATGGCTTTCCTCATTACTGAATAATTCAATTCATTTATTAAATGAACTTATTGATGCCTTTATAAACCAATTCTAGTGCACATGACTCCTAATATGTCTTTAGCTGATTTGATGAGATGTTAGAAAAAGGATGAAAAAAATGTTAGTGACTTCATTTCACAATGCCAAAATTTTATTTTTTCCTAAATTGACATACAAATTCCCAATCCTCACCTTCAGTGCAAGATAAGATTGGCATGATGAAATTTCCTTCCTTCAGACACTTGTGTACCGCCCTTCAATATTAATATCAAAACTCGGTTAGTAGTTGTGAAAGAAAACCCACCTCTAGCCATCCTTAAAAGTCCAAATCCGTAAATCAAAACAATTACAAAATTTTTTGGAAACAAAATAATTATTTTCTTCAACTAAATACCCCTCAACCAACCAAACATGTTGATACTCAAGTGGCTACTATAAAGAAGAGAAATCCTTTTACATTTGGGGATCCAAAAATGTAATTTACTCCCTTACCTAATATGCTCCTTTAAGATAGGGGGCCAACCACACCAAGGCTCCAGGTCACAGAGAGCTGAGAGTGGAAGGATTCCCTAGCTTACCTCAAGCTGGATAAGAGTTCTTAGGTCAAGGATAGAGAATGATAGGCACTCTCAAGTGTTTCTGTCACTCTATTGATCCAAATATTTGGACGGGAATAAACAAGTCAATTTTTGGAACCCAAACTATATGTCAGACAACTCTCTTCCCAAGGACAGTAGTGTGGTGCGTTGGCATCTCTCTCTAGCCCTAGTGTCTCTCTAGGGCCTTGGTGTCTCTCTAGGGTGCTAGCATCCATATAGCTAGAAGGTGTAAAAGTACAATACATAATGCCAAAAAACCTATAGAAAGTCTAGCTAATAAAGTTTAATGTACTAAAAATAATGATAAATGATAGAATATAAGAAATGACTATAAAGATAATGAAGAAAATGATAAAAATAAAGATGATGAAGATCAACTCACTAAGAGTCCAGTTCGCTAGCAAGCTCCACCCGTACAAATACCTACACACAACTGAGAGAGGAAAAATGTTGGGGGTGTATAGGGGTTTACCTCAGTTGAACCCCCACTTTGGTGTTTCCACCTCCACAAACAACCAAGAAAGCCATGAGATAAAAAATACAATAAAGGAAATAGTAGGAAAGAACACCAAACAATCACAACAACATTATGCTACATAAATCAAGAAACAATACCACTTTCTTTATTGAGGTACCCTCAAGCACGCAGAGGAGGATCATGCAAGCTTGGGAAGGTCTATGTTGCCATAACAACAAAGAAGTAGTCCCTTGGGACACCAACCTACAACTCCAATGGTGGAAAAAAGTGTAGCAAGATGTGGAGAAGATCTGTTGAATTTCTCAAGAAGTGCTCAAAAGATCAAGCTAGTGTGTATAATTGTCCAAGAGATTGTAGAAGATGGAATGAATATGAGATAGATGCATTTGAAGATCAAAATGAGAGGGAAAGAGCCATTCTTAGGTCAGCTAGTCGAAACAGAGGCATTACGCTTCATCCCTAATGGGGAACATAATGTCCTTGCAGATTCTAGAGGTAGGAATTTTTCAGGGATGACAGTGTGGCACATAGACATCTATGTGCCACGCATGTGTCCTTGATAGAAATTCACCCACCAACACAAAGGAAAAGTTCCAAATGGATGCATTGCAAATGGGTGATGTTGAATTTCTTAGTCGGGTTTGATTTTCTAAGGTGAAGGGATGCAAAAGGGGAATTTGCAAGATGGTTTCAAATTCACTCTTATAAAATTTGGCCCATCTTTAGCAAGCATGAGTGTCAATGAATGCTCGGTAAAGTAGATTGAAGAGCTTAGAGATTTATACCTAAACTGTCAAGGAAGTAGACCAAAATATGGTGAGCTCAAAAGCATAGGGTATGAAAATGGCTTGACAGGTACTCTCTTGAGGATGATCAAACAAAGGAATTCGTAGATCCTTGAAACTACAAAGTTGATCAAAGTGCACCAAAGGCCCACAAAGCAATGATGAACAAATCCTGTAGGATGTAAGCACTTCACAGGCCCTCATACTTGCAAAGAAGGCACTCCTAGGTACTCTCTCCTGAAGGAATCCCGATGTAAGGGAACTTCACAGAGTCATACTGGAAAGCACCTTCACAGGAACACCTACAAAGCAACATGTTAATCCATAGACAAAACATGTTAGAAAACAAAAAGTAGCCATGTAGGCGGACAAGCAGGTAGTCATACAGACAGTCAAAAATTCAAGGAAGATCTTTCAAAGGGGTCCCTCAGGAACCCTTCAAAAGGAAGAGGGGTCTACTCAAGGGATGCGTGTTTGAAAGTGCAAATGTATTTTTCTCAAATCGATTCAACATCAAGGAATCCTTTTGAAAGAGTTCACTTCATTAAATAATTGAAAAGGAAGAAAATTCCCCCTTGAGAGGGGAAGGTCGAGGCTTTTACCATAGGAAAATTTTCTCCCTCTTCGGAGGAAATTTCTTCAAGTTATTTCTTTATGAACCCATGATGAAGGAAACACATTCCGCAAGGAGTCATTGTTGAGAATGCGATTTTTGAAAAATGTTTTGAAATATTTTCAAGAAAAGGTTCATTGGCCACAAAATGCTTTTTTTGAAAATTGAAGTGACATGGTAGCCTACCCTTAGGATGGTGCATGCTAAACATAAAGGAACGTGGCATCCTAAGGAGAGAAAAGAAAGAATCAAAAAGTGATGTTGTGGCTCATGGAACATAGCGAGATGTAACCATGGTAATGTTGTTGCACACGTGAGGGACAATACATGAGCACTACAACATCACAAAGCAAGCAAGAAAGAGAGGAGAACAAAAATATAAGACATAACAATAATATTACGAACAAGGGGTAAAGGGGAAGTCTAATATTTCTAGGTTAGAGCTACTCATAAATATAGATAAATAAATATAATAGTATATAAATGAATTTTCATCAACCCCCTACTATATCTGGCCATGTGAAGAATGTGCATGAAAAAATAAAAATAAAATAAAAAATTGGATCAACATGGAAGGGAAGCCTAAATTCCCCCAACACTTTGCATCATCCCTAATTATCGAAAATCAATACATATAACAAAGGAAGAATGATGCCATAAATAGAGGAATTTTTACAACACACAAATATTCCTGTATCCAAGCACCTACGAGGGTGACAAGGGTCATCCAAGAACATATAATGCAAGCATGTGGGGACACAACATGACACACAAATTCTAATCTAAAGGTCAAGAATCGGAACCCCCTAGTGCTCATCAACCAATAGGTTGTCGGCCTCCCAATATAGATCATTGTATGGGGGAGGTGGATGAGCTTGCAAGGGTGGAATATCAAAGGGGGAACCCTTTGACCCACAGACAACAAGAGCTAAGGAAGGAGGCCCCTCGAGATCTCCTCCGCTTAGTTCTTGTGGGGTGAAAGTCAACAACTTTGCAAAGATTGCTGAAAGGGTCGGGACCTTGTCCAAAGAATTAAACATGCACTTCACAGGAGTGCCATGTGTTAACTCAACGAGTGAGGGAGGTGGCACCCGAGATTCACTGCTAGGCTCATTGAGAGACTTGGGAGTAGTGACAAACTTTTTGGATGATAGAACTTCCTTCATCACTAGGATGACACATGCTAATGCAGAGCCACCCTTCGAAGAAGGTGAAATCCTCTTTTGACCCCCTTTACTAGTGGGGATATCTTCCATCTTCTGCTTCATGGGAGGATGCAAGACCCCCATAGACAAGGAATAAGTCACAAAAGACAAGGAGAAGACCGTGATGTACACCACCGAGGTGTTCGTCATGTCCATGGGCTTTGAAAATGGAAGGATTTCCAAAAGGGAAATCAAAAGAGGTGGCTCGAATGAAGGAGAAATAAAAAATGTACACTCTCTTAGGGTTAGGAATGTTTACACTCACAATAGGAGTTGAAAGTAGCACCAAAGCTGATTGAAATAAAGCAGAGGGGAGGGGAGAGGAGGATACAACAACAAATTCCAAAACAAGAGTTGTCAACTCCCCTTCCTTCCTTTGTAGAGTGGCCTGCTCAACGACCATAGCCTTTAGACGATGCTTGTGCTCATGTGCAAGGCAGTTCCTATGCCTCTGGGAGCTAGAGGCCAAAGGTTGAGATGGAATAGGGGAATCCTATTTGACCATCAGAGTGTCCATCGCAACCATTTCCAGTGGAGGGAGAGACTCCTAGATATCACATTGTGTTTTCCAACTCATTGTCTTTTCCAAGTTTACACTTGGTGGTGAACCCCTCATTAGACATTATTCAATCCCTAGAAACTTCCCTTTGTTAGATTTCAATCTCCTTTGCATTGAAATCTCAAGGGTTTTTTCTTGAGTGAATGGTTGAAAAATTAGTCTTTCTCTTTTTCGGTCCAAAACCCTAGAAGCGAAAGAAAGCACCCACACATTTTTTTCTTCATTTCAATGATTTGTGCTTTGTTCCAAGTTTTAAGCACTTTTCTTAGATTTTTTATGATGAGAACCATGCTAATGTCTATGCATTCACTAAGAATATGGGATTGTAAGTTTTCTAGATGCTCATCTAGCTTGTAAATAACATCATGCACATTGATTGTATGAAGTGAAGTCATTGGAAATGAGGTAGGGAAACTATGAACCATGGAGGGTTGATTCTCAACACTATCAGAAAGAGAGTCAGAAAACCCAAGATCCACGGTGAGTGCAATACCATGGGATGACATGAGTCTCAAATTACATCTTATAATAGTATTGTGAATAGGACACAAAGTTGTAAAGCTCATACAATTTTTTACAAACCTAGTGTGCAAACCCTAAAATGGAAAGGAGGCAATGCAACAACCTAGAATAAAATGCAATTTTTAGATTCTAAGCAATGCAAATTATTGATTACATAATGCAATACACTGAAAATGAAATGTTTGAATGCTATTTTGAATTTTTAAGAATGCACTGAAATGAAGAAATTTAAGCTAAATGTGCAATGAATTTTATGAAATAGAAAATTAGGGAACTTAAACAAGAAAGTAACAACACCAAACAGAAGCTAAAAACTGAGATTTTAATGTCCAAAAAATGCGGATCAGTAGCTAACAGGGACTCATTCATCAGTAAGTGTGAATTGATCTTGGTTAAGTTTTTCTGAGATGTTTCAATGGATTTCCAAGTGATTTTTAATGCTATTTGAAATGACAAAAGGTTTAGCTTTGACCTGATTAGGGACTCATTCACCAGTAAGGGTGAATGGTTCCTAGTTAGGTATTTTTAAATAGTTTTTAATGTTTTGCAAGCTTTCAATAATGTCTTTCAGTTCCAGATTTGATGTGGTGAGTTTCAGTTTCAATTTTTTTAGAAATGCAAGGTGAAAATGTAATGAAAAGATGAATGTAAAGACCTAATTTGAAATGAAATTTTATTTGATTTTCAAATGCAAATAAATGAGGTATAAATGAGATGCACAATGAATAATTTATTTTTGTATTTTTCAAATTTAGAGAGATGCAAAACAATGAAAATCTAAACTCTAAATGAGATGCAATTGTAAATGCAATGTAAGAAACCCTAAATGAGATCTTTATTCAATGTAAATAAGATGTAGATGAATGGAAGATATAACCCTAGGATACAATGAAATACTTCAAAATAAAAATTGAAATGTTCAATATGTTGGGTTCACCATTAATGATTAGGTGGAAAATATAGTTTACCAAAAATGAAATGAATCAAGATGATAAACCACTCGACTTTTCGACACTAAAAACTTGCGATTATGAGGGAAAAAAGATGCAAATAACAATAGAAAATGATACCTAACTGTTATAGCAACTATGAGGGAAGTTTTTACAACTCAAAGAGGTGTGTACCTTGTTGTAAGAAGCTTGTTTTTAGGGCACAAAGGACTCATTCGCCTTTAGTGGCGAATGGGTCCCTATTAGGGTTTCTAAAACTAATATCTGGGTTATTTTCCTTGATTTCTATACTCTCGAATTCTCATTTGTTAGATCACGAAAACTTGTACTTAATTTTGTAGCTTCAACTCTTTGTTCTTGCACTTTAAAGGTCAACTTTGCAACTTGAGAACTTTGACAATTTTTCTCTAAACTTGCTCTCCACTTGATCTTAACCTATAAATTTGTAAATACACATTCAAGGGAAGAAAAAATTATTGTTTTTTAGTGAATAGGGGTTTTGCTAAGTCAAATCCCTTGTAGGTAATTAAACCAAATGACGATCTAAAATGAAATTGAAGCATGAAACATGAAATGATGCAATGTAGATACCTTGGATATTGTATTGTAATAGAAATCTGCATTCTAACATGTAGTGGCCATGAAGAATGTAGATCTTGATCCTTGAATAGGACATGAACAATGCTTGCAAGTAGATCTATAATGCTACATCCACTTTCTTAGCTAAAAAACGTACATGAATGCATCAAACCCTTGACATGATGGTGTGATCTTGAATTGCTGCAATAAACACTTGATAATATGCCTTGAAATGCCTTTGAAAATTATTTTGAAGTGCTCTATAATTCTCTTGTGAAGTATTAGGATGTCTCCTAAAATTTCTAGGAGAAAAATGTGAATTAACCCCTTATTTATACTACATTAGGAGATTAACCCCGAAATTCAAACAATTCAAGCTGATACTAGATCTGGAGATAAACATTATTAAATTCCTGCCACAATGAAATTCAAAAAGGGGGTCCTTATTAAGGGAGGACCCATTTTCCACCTAGGGTGAATGGGTCCTAGCTCAGTTTTCCAAGACCTAACCCCGAGGGATGGAAAGATCACTAAAAACCCATTTAGAATCAACTAATAAAGGGGGGTCCTATAGAGGGAGGAACCATTCGCCAGGTGAATGGACCTCCTAGCACCAATTTCTAGGACATTGATTTTTCCTAATTAATTGTTATGAAATTTAAATTGTGGTTGTCGGGATAGATCTTTAGGAGGTGTCACAAATAAGGCTTAAATTTGAATTAAAAGGGTTAATTAACTCCAATTAACAAAAAATAATTAAGAGGACCCTAGATAAATTTTAAAGTGTGTTACAACACTTTACAACACCTAAATAGGGTACACATTAGGTACATTTCATTAAAAGGGGCCCATTAGGCTTAGTTCATTAAATAAACCCTAGAAAAGTGTGAAAGTGTGTTACAACACTTTAAAACACTCTTGCAAAGGACAATTTAAGATACCTTTTAATTAAATAAGGACCCTAGAATGATGTGAATGTGTACAACACATTGCAACACTATTCCAAGATATAATTAATTCAATTTTATGTCAATTATCCAAATTAAGTGTGAAAAAGGATTACTTTTTTCAACACTACACTTGTTATACAAAATTAAGTTAGTCATCAAAAGTTAACAATTTATTATGGAGTACTACCCAATTGAAGGGAACCAAATTTGGGTAAGATAAAATTTATCCCAATAGAGAGTCACAAGCCAACCATTATTCATTTATTGCTAATCTTTGGTGAGATATCCTTGTTTAATAGTATAAAGCCTACTTCTAAAACCCATCTATCATAGTTTATCATTTTTCTTTAATAGAATTATTTTTTATCAATATCCTCTTTTAAGAAAATATTTTTGATCTCAACAAAATAGGGAATTCCCTAAGTGATGGCACCAACCGTACTTTCAACACTTAGAATAAAACACACTCCCCTATTCATACCCATGTAGAAGGATATATTAACTTTGTTGTACATAACCCTACATATACTAGCACAGTTAATATGGAATTACACTCATCATTATAGTTTCTATAGGTAAGGAACATCACACACACAACAAAATGTAAAAAATTCCATAGGGCTAGCTAGTTCACAACTAAGCAACACACTAGGGAATACAAACCAAAAATCTCATATACACTAGCACATTTATAGAAACAAATTTAGAGTAAAAATTTCTTCACTATATTATCCAAAAGTAAACTTCAATTCACATTGCATATAATATGGCATGTGAATCAAATCTTTGTTCTTTTAGATCCTTTTTCAACTGTAGATTTTTGGCACCAATGCACTTCTCTAGCTCTTCTAGGGTTTTTCACCTAAAAGGAGAGTAGGGCCAAAATGATAAAGGAGTTCATTCAAATTATGTTATATATGATGTTATTTAAATGCAAGTAAGCTATGAGTTGATCAAATATGAATGCAAAACCTAAGAAACGAGTGATGTTTGAAAACACATTATGTAACACAACAATGAACTAGAGATGAATGCAAAGCTAAACAAAAATGAATGAAACTTGAAGTGTGCACCTAGAACCTTGATGAAGAATGGAAATTACATCTGAAATGTTGTTGATGTTGTTTTTCAGGCCTGGAGGGACTCATTCGCCATTCTGGGTGAATCAGTCCTAGTTGATCAAACTAAGCCAAAACCTATTTTACGACACAAAGGGTATCTAAAATCACGAGAGAAAACAAAATTGACCACGGAGTGGGACTCATTTGTTGTAGCGCACCCGGGGAGCTTACTACAAGAAGCCAAATCAGCCAAACAATGAGAAGCGACCAAAATGAAGCTATTTCACCATTGCTGTGAATGAGATTTACAATATACAAAAGCCCTGTTAAATAGAGCAGGTGACAGACAAGGAGCCGTCCAAAATGTCAATGCGAAGCAGAGATGAACGGCGGAGCAGGTGACATAAAAGGAAAGGAGCTGACCAAAACAATAATGCACCGAATGCACCAAAAAAGAAATAAATGCAGAGTTGGACTTAATAACACGTAGGTTGAAAAAACGTGCATGCCAACACCCCCCTTAAGTGCAACTTAGGGAGAAAAAGAAAATGCAATATGCAATATGAGATGCATTATAGGTCCCAACAATAAAGCCTTGTTAGGTACCTATGTACAACTACAATGCAATGAACTACAAATCTCTCATAACCGGAGAAAAGGAGAAAAACCCTGTGGGAGAAAACTCCTCTCCAGAAGAGAGAACAAAAGTGAAAGGAAGGAGGACTCCTTAAGACCCCCCAAGGACAACTTCCTTCACCCCTAACATCGATCGCAACTGAAGATAACGAGGAGATGCCAAAGGTTTAGTGAAGATGTCTGCAACCTGCTACTCTGTAGGCAAATAATCCAAAACAAGAACACCATCCTGAATGAGCTGCCGAATGAAGTGCATGTGGATCTCAATATGCTTGGTGCGTTGATGCTCCACTGGGTTGCGAGAAATATGTATAGCACTCTGGTTATCACACCAAAGAATAGTGGGATGATCAATAGGAAATCCAAACTTGGCCATCAACTGTCGAAGCCAAAGAACCTCTTGGCTAGCCAAGACAGCTCCTCGATACTCAGCCTCGGTTGATGATAAGGCAATTGCAGTTTGCTTCTTGCAAGACCAAGCAACCGGACAAGAACCAAGACAGAATATAAAGCCAGAAGTAGACTTTCGATCATCAACATCACCGGCCCAATCTGAGTCAGTGAAGCCCACAATGTCAATAGCACCAGATGTATAGTGAATGCCAAAATGTGTAGTGCCCTGAAGGTACCGTAAGATACGCTTGGCTGCCTTCCAATGACTCTCATGAGGATCTTGAGAGAAACGGGAGACAAGACAAACTGCAAAGGAAATATCAGGATGACTATGTGTTAAGTACAAAAGGCTGCCAACTAGTTGCCGATACAAAGTAGCATCAACGGATGGAGTAGTACAATTAGTGGACAACACAACACCTGACTGAAAAGGAGCAGGGGTTGGCTTGCAATCAGCCATGCCAAATCTCTGAAGCAAATCAAGAGCATACTTCTGTTGGAAGAGAGAAATATCAGTAGAACATTGATGGATTTGAAGACCAAGGAAGTAATGCAACAAACCAAGATCTGTCATATCAAAATGCTCCATCAAAGCTTGCTTAGTATCCTCAATCATGGCACTAGAACTCCCCGTGAGAATCAAGTCATCCACATAAAGAACAAGGATGAGAAGATCCCCCCCATGCCTTTGAATGTAAACTATAGGATCAGAGTGACATCTAGTGAATCCAAAAACAAGCAAGAAACTATCCATCTTCTCATACCAAGCTCTAGGAGCCTGTTTGAGACCATACAATGAACGTCGGAGCCTGCAAACGAGTGAAGGGTCTTGCACAAAGCCTGGTGGTTGCTCCATATAGATCTCCTCATGAAGATCACCATGCAAGAAAGCACTCTTCACATCCATCTGATACACTAACCAACCCTGAGATGTAGCAATAGAAAGTACGAGGCGTATGGAATCCATCTTTGCGACAGGGGCAAAGGTCTAGGAATAGTCAATACCCTCAACCTGAGAAAAGCCCTTAGCCACTAGACGAGCCTTATACTTATCAATAGAACCATCGGATGCAAACTTGGTACGATACAACCACTTGCATCGAACCAACTTTCTTCCTTTAGGAAGAGAAACCAAATCCCAAGTATGATTCTTCATCAAAGAAGAATACTCCTCTATCATAGCATTATCCCATTCCAGAACACCCGAAGCATCTGAAAACTTCTAAGGATTAGTAGAAACTGCATGACTCAAAAGACTGCTACCTGAAGTGCGGGAATGAGTGGAACATGTAGCTATGGGATCACCTACAAGGGAACCAACATCCTCAAGAAGTGTACGAGCCCATAAAGGTCGATGGGGTGCAGGTGGAGGAGAAGGAGAAGATGGAGTAATATCAACAACAAGATCGATACCATCATCAGGAACAACATCATTACAAGCATCATCATTATCATCTGGAAGCACAACATCCTCTAAAGAAGAACTAGGAAGAAGAGAGGGAGAGGCTTGTGATGGAGAATCCTTCGAAGTGAAAGACTCATCAAATTGAACATCACGACGAAAATGAACCTCTCGAGTGATAGGATCAAACAACCGATAACCCTTCACATCCTCACAATAGCCAACAAAAATGAACCGTTGACTTTTCTTCTCCATTGCCTTGCGCCTACCATCTGGAATGAATGCCCATGCATCACTCCCAAATACTCGAAAGTAGGAAACCTTGGGCTTGACATGAGACCAAGCCTCCTCGGGAGTCATATTCTGCACTGCCTTATGGGGCATACGATTCTGAATGTAGTTGGCACAATTGACAGCCTCTGCCCAAAATGCGGGAGCCATGGATCTAGATTGTAGCATACAATTGGCCATCTCCCGTAAAGTTCTATTCTTCCGCTCAGCTACACCATTCTGTTGAGGAGTGTATGGCACTGTGTGTTGATGAAGAATACCCTTAGTACAACAAAATTCTTGGAACGCCTGATTGACATACTCCCCCCCATTATCTGTGCGAATCTTCTGAAGGGAATGTCCTGACTGCTTCTCCACAAATGCAAGGAAGGTCATGAAATGTCGAAGAACCTCATCCTTGTACTTCAAAAAATACACCCAAGTGCACCTAGAAAAATCATCAATGAAGGTGAGCACATACTTGGCCCCTGAAAAAGGAGTGGGGAATGACATGAGGTCACTATGCACCAACTCAAGGGGTGCCAAAGCACATGTGGCCATACCCTTAGGAAAAGGATCCCTATGATGCTTGCCAAGCACACAACCTTGACAAACTCCATCTGAACAAGAGATCTGAGGTAGACCAATTACCAACTTTTGTGTGCTCATCTGCTGAAGATATCTGTAATTCAAGTGCCCAAACCGTTCGTGCCAAAGCTTGCTTGTAGAATCTGCATGAGCAATAAGGGATGATCCTGATGAAGACTCAAATCCATCAAACCTATACAAACGAGCCACATGGTCAATTGTTCCTGTAGCAATGACCTTCTCAGGATCCTGCATCTCTCGAATAGTCACATTAGTAGGAGAGAACTCAACAAGCCTTCCATCACCATGATTACAAATTTGATAGACAGAAAGCAGATTCTAGGAAATATCAGGAACAAGAAGAACATCATCAATGCTACCATCTTGCATATGAACTGAGCCTGTTCCCAAAACTGGAATTTGAGAAGAGTTCCCAACAGCAATATGTGAAGTAAGACTATCAGAAAGAGAATCGAGAAGATCCACAGTATGAGTCATGTGATGAGAAGCACCAGAATCAAGAATCCAACTAGAACTCGTAGAGGACAAAGCTGTAGCTGAGAGGGCTTGCCCTTTTCCTGAAGAAGAAGACTTAGGTATGGCAAGATTATGCTTCCTCATAGCTTCCTCTAATGCAGCTAGCCTTGCAAAACAATGTGCATCATTGTGCCCAGATTTTCCACAGAACGAACAATTCTCCTTCTTCTTCTGAGACTTGGAAGGTGACGTGACAGAGTTAGAAGGAGGAGGAAGTGAAGGATTATGCTTCTGATTAGTCTTCACCTTAGGCTTGGAGGGAGACTCACCACCTAAAGATGAATCTATCTTGGGCTTCTTCTTATTCTTACCCTTGCCCTTGGAAGATTGAGCCATCAAAGCATGACTATTAGGAAGAGCATCCATCTAAATCAACTTGGCCTGCTCCCTAGTCAATTGATCACAAAATTCCTCAAAAGAAGGCATCTTATGATCTTCCCCCATACCATCCATAGTAGAATAGAAAGTAGAGGCAAACACTTGAAAAGGACCTCTAAGCTTAGACAGGATCAAGAAAATACACTCCTTATCTTCTTTGGCATGACCACATCCTTTTAATTGAGACAAAATCAATTTGAACTGTGCAAGGAAATCCTGAATGGAAGGAAAAACATCTGGAGAGAGAGAAGTGAGATCAACTTCAAGCTGTAAGATCCTAACCTGATTTACCTTACCATACAATTCTGCAAGCTTATCCCACACATCTTTAGGTGTTTTACATTCAGCAATATGAAACAACAAATTATCAGACACATGAAGACCTATGAGTCCTTTAGCCTCATCCATTTTGTTTCTATGAACAAATTGCTCAAATGTTTTAGTGAATTTGGGTTGGTCAACATCCAACAGTTGCCAAAGACCTCGAGATTGTAACAATTGTGACATCTTGAGCTTCCATGTGTGATAGTTGTGTGGAGTGAGCAATTCAATCCTAGGGTCTGACATGATATACAAGGGCACTCAAAGGACTAAAATGCAAAATACACCCCCCTAGAATAGATACAAACTGAATTTACAATTTTCCAAGAGATACAATAATAACAACATGCAACTTCAAGCTAATAAAACTGGCATAAAATGGAAAAATTTGTAGAAAACACCTTGTCCACAGTGAAGCTCGTCAAAGCATCTTTATGACGTTATCTCATTTGTTGAAAACAGACTCCATTTGCAAAAGTTGCACAGATTTGAAAAAAATGCCTATTGTAGGCACTTTCAGAGCTCTTGATCACACCATATGATCACAAAGTGCTCCGGCATCCTTGCAAGCCATGCCAAGCTCCAGTAATGAAGTGCCAAGGCACAAAGGAGAATGGGCCAAACACAGTTCGAGAAAGTGCCAAGACTCGTAGGGATAAAGCCACATCACCAAAAAAATTGAATGCAAGCAGGAATCAGGCCTACTTCAACATAGAGAATCAGCCTTTAAAAGAACAGAAATCGGACTCCGCTGAGATGGCGTCCCTTCGTACCTTCACTGAAACAAAAAAAATGTGCTTCTCCAACCACCATAGATCGCCTTCCTCAATGAAAGAAAAAACGCATCCCTTCCTTACAAGCTCTCATAATCATGATTGAGAGTGAATGAAGTAATGACGGGTAAAAAAAAATTAGGAGTAAATTACTCTATCAATGAAAACCCACATGTCTTCAGCAACTCTACAAGCTCTGGAAATCTTACCAAGACAATTTAAGCGTGTTCTCCCACATGGAGATCCCTGAATACAAAGAATCGTCCATGGGAAATTACAACAAAAGCGGCAGGATTTTGAAGTCGAGACCAAGAGAGGAGGCGACAAAAAACTCAACAGTGGTTGGTCAAAAGAACACAGCTGAGGCGGGGTTGGAAAACCACCACGAAGGAGCAGAGGTCAACGATGTTGACGGGCTGGAGGACAACCAACAACGAAGTCCTCGATGAAGCAACAAAAGAACTCCACGTAGAGAGAACACAATGCAGCGACGGAGGAAAGAACGGCTCCAAGGTGGCGGGGGTGGGTGACAAGAATGGTGGCGATGAGCAGGAACCGCAACACAAAGTTCGTAGCCCGAAGAACACCAAGTGGTATGAGCAGAGCCGAGGAAGCTTCCGAAAAAGAACCACAAAGGACACTGCAAAAACTGCAGTCAAAAACCACAGTCAGACCCGGTGAAAACTCAATGGGCAGAAAGGGTTGCTGTCACAGTCGCTCTGATACCATGTTGACGCACCCAAGAGCCTGTGCTGCAATCCAAATCAGCCAAACAATGAGAAGCGACCAAAATGAAGCTATTTCACCATTGCTGTGAATGAGATTTACAATATACAAAAGCCCTGTTAAATAGAGCAGGTGACAGACAAGGAGCCGTCCAAAATGTCAATGCGAAGCAGAGATGAACAGCGGAGCAGGTGACATAAAAGGAAAGGAGCCGACCAAAACAATAATGCACCGAATGCACCGAAAAATAAATAAATGCAGAGTTGGACTTAATAACATGTAGGTTGAAAAAACGTGCATGCCAACATCATTCACCTCTGGTGAATGAGTCCCGCACAATTTTTAGTTTTTCAAACATGGATTCGAAGCTTACGGCGCACTTTGAATTCCTACAAGTGTCCGCCGAAATCTGATTCTTTGGTTTGAAGATGATATTTTTGTGGATATTTTGACTTGTTGAATGAGAAGAAGACTTGAAAATTTTTTCAGCTTGACCATCAATGATTTCCGAGCTTCCAAGAGTCCTAAATCTACATACAAACAAGAAAAAAGAGAGAGATGTTGAATGCTAGGGCATGGGGTTTGCCTTGGTCAAACCCCTTTTAGGTAATTAAACCAAAATGATGAAAGAAATCAATAAGACATGTAATAATCGAATTGATTACCTTTCAATATTGATTGATCTTGAAAATCTATAGCAATGGAGGAAGATTTAGCCCTTGAATGTCCTTAGGAGCTTTCTTGATGTCTTGCAATGAAAAAACCCTAAGTTGCTTGGCTTGAGATGAAATATTGGTGGATGAATATGTGAATTAAGTTAGTGGATGTGAAAATGAGTTAAAAGATCCATATTTATAATAGGAAATTCACCTATTTTACCCATTAATACCTCATCATAGGCCGATATGAAGCAATATTAAACTCAAATTTCACTTTTTTCCCATTCAAAGATCAAAATTGAGCCAAATGGGACTCATTCGCCACACATGGTGAATGGGTCCCACCTAGATGGGACTAATTCACCATGCATGGAGAATGGATCCTACAGGGGCGAATTTGACAACTCAGATGCCAAGAGATAAGGAAATAAGGTCTAAAATGCAACCTTGTCAGGTATTTGACCAATTTAAGCCTTAGGATGCATAATATGGGTTAATATGGGACTATTAGTGAATATGTGAATGTCAAATAGGGCTTGGGACACATAAATCAACATGAAATTGTAATTAAATACACTTAACAACACTAAAATAAGGTCCACATAGCCTAGGAAGGGATGAGAACCAATGTGAATGTGCAAGACACATTACAACACTAGTTTAACATTAGGTTTAAGTTATAAGCCCTCTAGATTGATGTAATAATGTTATTAAACATGTTTTATAAT
>VDFB02234774.1:0-14953 GCA_007258455.2 Sequoia sempervirens
AAATGAATTAATTAAATAGATAATAATATCCATTTAATTAATAGAAGAATAATAGGATGATTGTGAGGATAAATTTTAAGTGTCTACACATGATAGTTTCAATAGGTTTTGTCAACTGTGTGTATTTGCATTTTGGGTAGTTATTCCTATTGGTGGTTTGTTTGGGTTGAGTTTTGGTGGTGATGATGTTTGTTGTATAGTTTGTGTGATGGTTGGTTGGTTGGTGTTTGGCCTAAGAGCACTTATGATCACTTTAGAATCCACAATGCCATCATTCATCGCGTTCTTGTTCTTAGCCCAGACGCTGAGCTTGTCATTTGAACTGGTTGATGGGTCATTGTCTTTATATGCTTGTGTGTTTCACTGTGAGATTAGGGCTCTCTCGATGTTGAGGGCCCTAGGGGAAAGCTCATCATAAGTGGTGATACATTGCATCTTTAAATGGAAGGATAGATCTAGATTGAAATTTACTATAATAATCCCCACTTGTTCATTTTTTTATGGGCCACTTGCTCTTACTAGCTATTTGTCTCCATCTTTGCAATAAGTTGGTGAAGGATTCTCCTTTTTTTTGCTTGAGTTTATATAGCTCTTCTAAGCTAACATCCATGTTGAGATTAAAGGAGAAGTGGTCTATGAACCTATCATGATTTCTTGGAACATTTTGATGCTTGGAGGCAACTGTGAAAACCAATCGATGGTTGGGTCTGTCAAAATTCATGGAAAGAGGTGCATCAAGTAGGAATAATTATAGGCAACCTCCATACACATGATGTTGAATTCTTTAATGTGATCCACAGGATTTCCCATCCCTTTGTATTTATCAAATTTATGGACCTCAAAACTAAGAGGGAAAGGTACCATTTCAATGTTTCTATTGAATGGGTATCATGGACACAAGTTTTGTTGTGTATGGAGCTTCTTCATTTTGTCCATTTGAATGTCTTGCATTTGTTTCAATAGTTCCTTGAGTTATGATGCCATATCATCTTGCGGGTTTGGTGGAGGAACATAGGCTGACTATTGTGGGATGGTGGATGAATTGTAAGTGGGATTTTGATATGATGAGGTGTTGTATGGCGTGTAGGGTGGTGTTTGATATTGTGAAGGTGGTGGTGGGGGAGGCGCATATGCTCCTAACTTATTTGGATTGGCGATATTTTGTTGGGGTTTGTAATATAAACCCTATTTTTGTTGTACAAGAACTTGTTATTGGGCATATTGTTGGGAAATCAATGCTTGAGGTTGGGCTTGTTGTTGTTGTTGGGTCACCAGGGCCTGTTGTTGTTGTTGGGCCACTAGGGATTGTTGTTGGGCTTGTTGTTTTTGTTGGGCCACTAGGGCTTGTTATTGGGCTTGTTGTTGTTGTTAGGGCACTACGGCCTATTGTTGGGATTTTTGTTGTTGTAAGGCTTGTTGATAAGCCTGTTGTTCTTTTTGTAAAGCTAGAGCATGTGCTTGCAATGTAGGATTGTTTTGTTGTTGGGACATTTGCGATGGGTTTTGGGTGTTTATGGTTTGAGTGGGTTGTGGGTTGATGATGAGAGGTTGGGGTTTCCTTGGTTTAACATTCCTTGTAGAATAGTGGACTGGCATGGAGGAATGTAAGTTTGAGGTCCCATTTGATTTTGCATGATGTGGGGGACCAATGGAAAGGATGATGATGGTGCCATTTGGTATTGTGATGACAATGGAACATTAGGACCTTGAATCACTTGATTGAAGAGGTTCCCTTGACCGATGTGTCGAGGGTTCTCCTCTTGTATTTGAGGGGGGACTAAGGTATTACCTTGGTTGATGGGGTTCATGATCAAGGTGTTGTTTGGATTGGGATTTATTATGGATGGGTTTGATTTGTTGTGAGGATTGGATTGATTAGAGTGGGTGACCACTTGTTTCGACGTGTCAATGGGATTATTGGAGCCACTTGTTAAGGGTGGACCTTACGTTTCTTGAATTATGGTGTTAAAAAATTTCCCTTGTGATCCCACTTGAGATATTTGGTTCACATTACCTATGTAACGTTTTTCTCATTTTGGGTACTTGTGGTGATGGATGAAGATGGTTGTGCTCGAAATGTTGAGGTTGTCATGGTATTATGAAATATAAGGTGTTTGTGTGGGTGTAGAGGGTGTTCTAGAATGGTGGTGGAAGATTGAGGTGGGTCACCAAATGTTGGTGTCCATGTGGTAATTTGGGGAAGGTTGGTGTTTTGGGTACCCAAAAGTGTGTTGCTTCCTAAAGGAAGGGTGTGACCAAAGTCCTTAGTAGGACTAGTTGCAAGACTAGGAGTTTGTGTTTGACTTGGCACAAAGTATGCAGTTGGTTGATTCATAGATTGGATTAATCCTTGTGTCATGTTTTGCACAATAAAGGTTGGAGCCACATTTTCTAAGGTTTGATGAGTTTGTTTGTACTTAATGATTTTTTCCTTAGTGAGCTCAAGCGGGTTGTTTGTAACATCTTCTACCTCATATGGTCCTGATGGATTTTAGGGCTGTTGTGAGGGGGTAGAATGGCTCCTTGGATTGAATTCTTGTGGGTTTGGATCACTTGTAGTGTATGTAGTTTTGGCTTGTTCCATATTTCTCTTGTATTGTGATCTTATTGTAACCATAAATTGTGGGTCACCTATGGGAGAGTTATGTTGAGATTTGTAAAGTTTAAACTCTCTAGTTGACTCAAATTTTGGCAAGAGGGAAACTCTAAATAGTTTTGGACCAATGGTGGAAGTGGATGATGAAAAGGGTGAATGATATGGGTGATGATATTTTTAAAATCTTGGACAACACTTTTAGACAAAGAGATTTGATGTTTTGATGAAAGGTGTTTAATGAACTTGTAAATATTAAAGGTAGGCTTGTGACCTTTAAGATAAAATTGTCCACAAAATGTGATATCCAACTCAACTAAGTGAATGGAAAAGGATCCATTTCACACACAACATAGCTATGTTAGCGGATTGAGTTGATGATTTGTCTAAGTCTAAAAAATGTTGGTGTGTCCAAAAGTTTGTAAAGTTTAGTGAAGTGAAATGTGAAATATGATAAAGGGTGGATGAAATGTTTTGACCCAATAATGTTAACCTAGAGTGAACCTTTGTTTGCAAGACCAAGGTAGTGAGAATTGTTTTTTACCCTATGAGTAACTCAAACCCAAAAAGATCAATGCTTTTAAATGCTAGGTTCAAATTGGATATGCAAGTTTGGTTAATTCCTCAAAAGGTGAGTATAAAAATTTCTTATCAAGATGTCCCGGTTGTGGTAAGTCTTCAAAATGTGCCTCTTTATAGACTTTGAACTATGATGCGTATTTTTGAAGAGGCAGAATGTGGATCTTCGATTAAGGACTTTGGTCTTGTGAGAGATCATGAAGACAAGCACATGTGTGGGGTCTAATCATGATTTAATCTTAATTAATGACTTGATTTTACCACATCCACTTGTCTTGCTTAAGTTTCAAACTAAATGTCTATGTATAAGCAGCCTTTGTCCCACAAAGTCCATTATGTGAAAATTAAGGAGCTAAGGCCATAGTTTCCCTAAGTTGACTCTGAAAAGTATGAATTAAGATATGAGTTCAAATATTTAGAAGCATCTAGGGATAAAATCCTTAGGGACAATCATTAATATTGGAATCTTTCAAAGGTATTCACACATTTCAAAGGATTTTGAATTTTGATGATTGTTCAATGTTTGTTTCAATGTTTTGGAACCAAGCAATGTGTTAAACTGACTTACAAGAAATAACATTCTGAGATCAAATGGTATGTTTTTCTTAGTATGCTTGCCTCATGCTCTTCATAGTAGAAGAGACAATTTTACATGTAATTGAGGAAAGAGTGTAGAGGTATGTTAAGAATGAATTCTTAACCTCTATACTTTAACCAAAATCAAACATGGCAAGTAACTTCTTGGAAATAAATTCCAATGCACTACTTTGATAAACTCTTTGGATGGACAAGTTGGCCACTACAAACAAGGTTCTTAATGATAGAATTTTTGGGGTAACCTAGTGTCTACACATGTGGAAATTCACTCAATTAAGAGGCCTCCACCCTCTTAGAAATATCTAAGGGTTTTTATGTATCTCACAGATACTAAGGGAAACTTTCATCGATGTAGAACATCCACACCAGGTGTTTAATGACTTTCGTCACACCAATTATTTATAGAAGATCAAAATGAAATTATTGCTTGGGTCTTTCCATCTCATAAATTGGGAGGTGGTCCCTCTATTGGTAAAACATGGTGCAAAACTCAAGATGTACTTTGATTAAGCAAAAAGAAAAAGTATACAAGAGTGTTTATCTTCACCCAAGATCGCACAAAGCACAAGGAGAGTGGATACACACTACAAGTATAATCAAGTGAAGTAATTACCCATTCATTTTAACCTTGAGAAGCACAATGAGTTCATTTTAAGCACCAAATGGAAGTGTTTGATTGTCTTGTTCAATTTTAAACCGATATTTTCCAAATAAGGGTATGTGCGTCCAATTTTAACCATATTTTTTTAAAGTTAATTTTAAACCCAATGGAAGTTTAGTTGGTACTAAAACATAAATTAAAGAAGCATAGAATAGGTTATAATTTCCCCACAAGTGTAAAAACACTTGTTACAATGTATGGTCAAATGATAGCATGCTCCTTCACTTTAAGTTTTATTGTTCAAATCTCCAAAACTAGTTAGCCTAAAAAACAAAAACCATATGTTAGTGACACGTTAGAGATCATATGAAATAAAATTTTTAAAGCACATGTCAAAATTGAGTCTTTGTTTTGTTTACCAATAAAAGCGTCACTGAAATCAATTGTGTCGCTAAATTTATCAAATGTATCGTTGTATAGCGACACATATTAGGTGTGTTGCTCTAGTGAAGATCATGTGCATTGCTTTGCAGTAAAACAATGTCATCAATTGCATCACTATAATGGAAACAATGATGCGAATAAAAATCACTTTAGTGTTGCTATTTAAAATATGTGGTGATGAAATTAAATCATGCGTCATTGAATTAATTGTGTCATAGTATTCAAACCAAAGTGCGTTGTTGCATTTACAAACACAAGAAAATGAGAATCAAAAGAGAAATTCATCAAATTTGATTAGTATAGCCCTCCTTCTAGTGCCAAAATGTGACCAATGTCATAGTGTGAACTAAACACGATAGATCCAAATGAATTTAAACCCTATTTAATCCCATAAGCATTGATCCCAATAAGATATTCAAAACTACGAAGAACCAAAAAACGTAATAGAAACCTATTCTAGGACATCGAATCTTATCCTATTGGGGGAGTGGTGTCGCATTGATGTGGAATAGTAAACCTTTCCCAATCCCTTGGATAATGTCAACTTTTTTCAATCAATTTAATTGAAGAAAACTGATGAAACCGATGAGATATGAACAAAACATGATATAAAACTAGTTTAACTTGATGAGATGATTGTTAAATGCTTGAATGCTTGATAAAATGAATGCAATCTATGCTAGATGTAAATAAGGTTCAAATATGCAAGCCATAACTATGAATTTATGCTAAAATGTATGCAAACTAAGCTAATATGGAAGCCATTAATGGATGCTTAAGCTTTAATCTAAAATGCTATCAAATATGAAACATGCAAATGAGAATGAATTTCAACAACACAAGTTTTCTATCAAAATATGGATCCCTTTCTCTCCAAATAGTGATGCATTTATAGGAAAGCAAATGAAAAATAAAGGGCCCAGATCAATTTGGTCAATCAATGGTAAAGATGAAAAAGGATGGTGAAACATGGATCGAAGATTCTCATTAATGGATGAGAATCAAAGATCACATGGATCAAGAAAAGATTAAGGGATAAGAATGATTCAAACAAACACACTTTGTAACAACTTTGAAAGTTTGTTACAAAGTTTTTTTGAAAGAAATCATTCCAGTTTTGGAGCCAAATAGGAGAATATTCCTTTCCCTATGCAAGTGGATGGAGGGAAATTAGAAATTTAGTTAATTAAAACTAAATTTGAATGTGCAAGATGAGGAATAATATGATATTCATTAAATAATTGATTTAATGAAAAGGAGGATGCAATATGATATTTAATTAAATAGCTTAGGGTTATTTAATTAAATAAGAGGATTTTAGGGTTTGAATTAAATAATTTGCATTATTTAATTAAATAGGGTGAAATGTTAGCGTGAGAGGGGGTGAATTAACCCAATTAGGTCAATTAGATTAATAGGTGAAAATGAGACACTTGATTAAATAACTAGGTTATTTTAATCAATCAAGCGAAAAGATGATGGATTTTAGGATGAAACGATGTTAATATATTGGATTCAAGTGTGTATATCATTCAGGACATTTTTAAGTGTCTACAAAATGTACCTATAGAAAAACTTTGAATATTATGTGTTTCAACAATATGAACTTCTCTTAAGGTCCAAAAGAAACATGAACCTCTTCTCATTATTGTTTCCATTAATTACAAAATAATCAAATGTACTCTTATTGATAATGGTTTGTGTCTCAACATGTGTGTTTTAGGTATGTTGAACCATTTAATATATAAATGTCTTGTATTTCTCTTATATTTGTAAATTTGATAATGTAGGAAGGAAAGCTCTTGGAATGATATTGTTTCCTATTGAGTTAGACCTTATTACATTGCCCACTATGGTATATGTGATAACAAAGCTTTATCATATAATATTCTCCTTTGCAGACCATGGATTCACATCATGTGTACAATTCTATCTAGTATGCACCAGTCTATTAAATTCATTCATAATGGTGAAGCATAAAAAATCAAGGGTGATATTACCCCTTTCAATATTGTCAACAAGATTAAATGGGTTATGTGAATCTTTCTTATTCTCTTTGTAATTATATACCACATTCTTAAACACCATCATCACCCTCTATTGATGATCTTGTGCCTTCTTCTTTAAATACATGTCTTGATACAATTGTGGCTCCTTAGATTTCATAGCCTATTACCCTAATGAATATAAAATTGACCTTTCTAAATTTAATATTCCTACATTTAATAAGGATCCACATTCTCATGCTAGAATTGATCCTTCTTCTAGAAATTTTATTACTCCTCCGACATGTTCATATACCTCTCATTTAACCAAGACTAGTGATGTTGTTTCTCCTCTTTTTAATTTACAAACATGTTATGAGCCTATATTCAAAATTATTTCTAAACACAGAGACAATGAAAATGGTTTTGGGTGCATGGAACAAGGAATTAAGGTCCTTATAGAACTTACACTACATTGTTCTAGAATGGATTCAGGTTACTAGCCTTCTCTATCTACATCCACTCCTCGATTATATGATGTCCCTATGATTTCTTCTTTTCAAAACTTTCACCATTCTCCGCATTAGAAAGGGTTACTTCCCACTCCATCTATTTATTCTAAACACATTCAAAATATTCAATCTTATTTTCCATCTAAACAAGAGTCTATCACATTTAAAATTTTATTGTTTCAAAAATACATATAGTTGAGGCTCTATATTTGAATCCAATTTTCTTTAGTTTCTTTTTTGTAATCAAGACAAAAATCTAATTGTTTCATTGTAGGAAGTGATGTCTATGTCTTTTAAAGCTTAGTGATACTTCAAAGGTAAGCATTTCAATAATATAAGAGAGAGATAGAGTCTCTTTTTGGGTTTAATATCTACTAGTATATTTTGTCTCAATTTGATGAAACACATGAAAAAAGATAGGCGGTCTCTCTAGGATCAATTAAAATTTGGGACTATTAATTGATCAATTTTTAATCATCTTTGGTTGTTCAAAAACATTGCTCTAACTACTCTTCAATTTTATTCCATTGAGAGATGGATTTTGAGTGTAAGTTTATGAAATTTCTATAGGCTTTACCCTTGAGGGTTTGACAAAATAATCCAAGAGAGGATTTTTCTTTAAAAAAATTAATGGCATCAAAAATTAACTTTAATAAATCTAAGTTATCATTCAATGACTCTCTGACCTCACCCAAGAATTTAGGAACTTCTTGTCATTGTAAAGAATGAAACTTAATGAGATTTTTCCCTACATCAATAGTATTGTCTCTCATCCAAGGATTTTGATTATCCTCTCCAACAAAATAGTTATCTTCATTTATAAAATTCATATCATTTCTATCACCTTACTAAAATATGAAGAGATTAGCCAACTAGGAAGAATCCACATTCAATAAATATTCCAACTATTTATTTTTGTTTAAAGGATATAGAATCCTACGTTTGATTAAGTGTTTCTATTTTAAGGATTTTATCTATCCTCTTCATTTTTTTGTTTTTATTGACAATGTATTGTTGGGTTTGAACGTGTGATTGATTACATGCAACATTTTCAAAGGATTTTGTTTTCTTCTTCTTCTTCTAGGATGTCGATTGTTACAAAAAAAAATCTAAAGAGTTTCC
This sequence comes from Sequoia sempervirens, assembly GCA_007258455.2. NCBI lineage: Eukaryota > Viridiplantae > Streptophyta > Pinopsida > Cupressales > Cupressaceae > Sequoia > Sequoia sempervirens. Next base: position 8,434 of record VDFB02234774.1, read on the forward strand.
CTTTCAAACTAGAAAAATTCCCTAGGGCATGAAGCAAGATTATATTGCTCTAACTGAAGAGTGATATTGGGTTGATGAACTAGTGTAACACCATTTCTAGATATACTCGTTGAAAATGAATCAGGTGCAACTAGGTGAAAAAAGTTAAATAAATACCCAATGGAGTCACTAAAAAATGTCCTAATCGATATCATACATTTAAAACAAATTTACTAACATCATTTCCTCTTTAACCCATCCTCTTTTCATTTAATTAATTTAATTAGCCTAGCTAATTAATTAATTGCATCATTTTCATCTGTTTTCCTAATTAATTTAATCAAGTTAATTTATCTCTTTTCATGCTAACACTTCATCTAATTAAATTAAATAAATCAAAATATTTAATTTAATCTCCTAAGTCATCTTATTTAATTAAATAACCTTGAGTTATTTAATTAAATACCACTTCCATCTCTCCCTCATTTATTAAATCATTTAATTTAATAAATATCTCTTTAATTCTTCTAACCCCCTAATTTCATAAACTAAATCTTGTTTAATTAGCAATTAAATTAATTTTCCTCTAAGTAAAGGGAATATTCCCATAGAATATTCCTTATCCTCTTTTTTGCACAATTAAAACTTTGTTTTAATTTGTAAATTGCCTTTTTCCTCACCCAAAAGGAATATTCCAATGAATATTCTCTATCCTCCAATCAACTCACTTGGCTTCTTGAACAAGCTAAACCTTTAACCTTTTGAGCAAGTTACCTTTGACCTATGTGAGCAGGTCAAAAGTGTGTTTGTTTGAAGCAAGTATGAGCCCTTGATTAAATCTCATCATGCATTCTCATCCATTGATGAGAATCCATGATCCATGCCTCTCATCCCCTTCATCTTGAACCGTTGATTAAGCTTTTTGATCTCAACCATTCATTCCTCATTTGCTCTCCTATAAATAGATCACTATTTGGAGACAAATGGATCCATCTTTCAATTGCAAACTTATGCTGTTGAATTCAATTGCATCCATACTCTCAATTTACTCACTTGTTAGCTTATTTTAGTTAGTTTTTATTGCATAATAGCTTAGAGCATCCATTAATGGCTTCCATGCATCCATCTTAGTTTGTATATGAATTCGGGTTTTCATCTTTTAGCATAGTTTTAGCTTAGATTAGCTTAGCAATAGCATAATCATTACATACTTAGCATAAAATCATGGTAACATAGCTTGCATCATGTTCATTTTTAGCATAAACTAGGTTTTCATACATCAATCACAATGGTTTCATCATTCTCTTCCATAGAATCAACTGAAAAAGGCTCACTAATCATGGGATTGGGAAAGGGTTGTTTCACATCAACATGACACCAATTCCACAACGGATAAGTTTGATGGATTAGAGTAGATGTTTTAAAACTTTCATAATTTAGTATGTTAGGTTTTGATACATGTTTAGTTTCAATTTCATTTGAATGATCTTGTTGAGATTCAAGTATTAGTGGCTCCGTATGCTTTGATTCTTCATGGATCAAGCGTAATTCGCCAATACTAATATTTTTGGTCACATTTGGGCTAGAAGGAGGGAAAATCAATAATCTAACTATTTTTAGCTTGAATTTTATTTTATGCTATTTTGTAGGTTGCATCGATGCTCAAATTACAAACAGCGATGCTATTTCAATAGCGTCGCCATATAGCGATGCCCTGGAAATTTGAAATACTGACACATATTTAATCTGTTGATGCTGATTTAAATATGGCGATGTGTATTTAATCTAGAGGTATCAAAAAACTTAAACGGCGACGCCCAAACTCACCAGTCTAACGCTTTCAAATTCCAAATTGCGATGCTATCGTTAGAAGCGATGCCCATCAAAATACCAACGCTATCATGTTCATTGGTCTTGCTGTAGAGTGACACCCATTTTCACTAGAGTGACACCCAAATCTCAAACTGCGACACTATCATGTTCAACGACGCCCAACCAAGGTAAGAAATTTTATGTTTGTTTTTTTGACATGTGACTTAATTTCTTGGATTTATTTGATCATTGATGCACGCCTGACTATGTTTTGGTGGGCAACAAAAAATATAGTGGACAATCCAAATGAACTCGTTTAGGAAGCTAGATTGGATATTTATATGATGCATGAACTAGAAACAAAGATGCCAAACATTGAAAAGAAAGCAGAACAATAATTACCACAGCAAGAAGAGCTATGGCAGATGTACTTTGATGGCTCCAAAAGCAAAAATGGAGCTGGTGGAGGTGCAATGTTGATCTCTCCGCAAGGTGATAGGTAGTAGTTGCTTTTAGATTTTCCTTTTCTTGTTCTAACAACTTTGCTGAGTATGAAGAACTAATTCAAGGCTTGGAATGGGCAAGAAGAAGAGGAATCAACTGCTTGCAAGTGTTTGGGGATAGAGAACTGTTTGTTAATTAGGTGAGAGGGTTAAATCTAACAAATAATGATACTTTGAAATCTTATAAACATAGGGTATGGGATATGATAGAGGAGTTTGATGCCTTTAATATGATTTCAATCCCTAGGAGTCAAAATAAGCACGCAGACAGATTGGCTGCAATTGGTGCTCAATTTGACATACCCAATGAGATTAGAAAGGAGAAGGTATATCAACATGTTAAAGTAGTTGTTAGGCCCTCTATCCCTAATAACAATATTAATTGGAAAGTCTTTAAAAGTGATGAACAGATTCTAATTTTTTTGCTTGAGGAAGATCAGTTTTCTGTTGTAAATCAGGAAAAGTTAAAACAACAATATGAGGATCAGATTATTTAGCTTAAGACAAATAAGTTTCATAGAGGTCTGGCTATATTAGAATCCATTTTTAGTACTGATGACTAGTTGAAAAGGAATAAAACCAGCATTCAGATTAAAGACGAGCATTACGAAGAGTTGGAGATCTTTAAAGGTAAGCTTCTTAAGATAGGCAAAATTTGTTCAACTGAAGATAGGAAGGCTTTCATTGCTTTATGGCAAAAATTTTAGGATGTTTTTGCTTGGGATTACTCTGATTTGAAAGGGTTTGATCCTAGAATTTCTCAATACACAATAGAACTAGAACCCAATGCAAAGCCTGTAAGACAAAAGCATAGACCTTTGAACCCCAAGCTTGAACCTTTAATGATTAAAGAACTGACTAAGCTAGTTCAAGGGGGTATTATATTTCCAATTAAACACACCTCCTGGGTTTCTAACCTGGTTCCGATTAGAAAGAAAAATGGTGAGATCATATTATGTGTAGACTTTAGAGATCTTAACAGAGCATCTCTAAAGGACCATTATCCATTACCTTGCGTGGAGCAGATCCTCCAAGTGGTTGTTGGTTCAAAGAGGTTTTCCCTATTTGATGGATACTCTAGTTATAACCAGGTATTGGTCCAAGAAGAGGACCAATACAAGACTGCCTTTACAACAAAATGGGGCACTATGGCCTACAAGAAAATTCCTTTCGTCCTGTCCAATGCCGGAGCCACTTTTCAAAGGGCTATGGACATGGCTTTTCAAGGCTTAATCAATAAAATTGTGCTCATATATCTAGTTGATGTCACAATATTCTCAAAAAATGTTGGTGAACATCTGTTGCATTTAAAACAAGTGTTTGAAAGATGCAGGGAATATGGAATATCCCTTAATCCTAAGAAAAGTATCTTTGTTGTTCATGAGGGTAAGCTTTTAGGACACATCATGTCAAAATAGGGAATTACTATTGACCCTGAAAGAGTCAAAGCCATATTAGAACTGCCTTTACCCAATCACAAGAAAGGGTTGTAGAGTTTCTTAGGAAAAATTAACTTTTTGAGAAGGTTTATACCTGATGTTGTACACCTTTTACAACCTTTGATTGTTATGTTAAGAAAGAATGCAATTTTCAGCTGGACTAGAGAAGCTAAACACAGTTTTGAAGCTATTAAAGAAGCTTTAGCATCAACTCCCACACTGGTAAACCAAAATTTCACAAAAGAACTTATTATGTATGCATTGGGCAATGTAGATTTTGTTTCTGCAATGCTTGTTCAGTAGAATAGTGAAGGCTTAGAATAGCCCATTGCATTTTTCAGCCAAGGATTGGCAGATTATGAACACATATATTCATTTGTAGAGAAACATGTTTTGGTTGTCATAAGAAGCCTAAAAAAATTCAAGCCATTGATTTCCAACAATAAAATTCATTTGATGGTAGCACATCCGAGTGTGAAAGAGTTCATGTTGAGTAAAGATCTCAATGAGAAGAGAGCTGGATGGATCATTAAAGTTATGGAATTTGATGTGGATATCAAGATCACAAAGATTGTAAGAGGCAAGGGACTCTATGAGAAGCTTGCTTCAATACCAAAAAGTGAAGAGAAAATAGAAACTGAGGCTGTTTTAGTCACTGATGATCAGGATCATAATGTTGTACCTATATTGGCAGCAGGATGGGTGCATGATATGGCACATTTTCTGCAAATTGGAGAATGTCCACCAGGTTTAGATAGAGCTAAGAGAAGATATTTCAGGTTACAATCCATTCCATATGTCTTGATTGAGAATGTTTTATTTAGGAAAGACCTTAATGGTGCTCTGTTGAGGTGTATTGATCAAGATCATATTGGAAAAGCGCTTCATGAGTTCCATGATGGAACTGCGGGGGGTCATTTTTCCCCAAGAACAACAACATGGAAAATTATGAGAGCTGGCTATTACTGGCCAACCATGCTAAGGATTCCCATGCATGGGCTAGAAAGTGTGTAAAGTGTGAAATATTTGCAGGAAAGGAAAAGCTTCCAGCATTACCTTTGCAACCAATTCAAGTGGAACAACCCTTCATGAGATGGGGAATTGACTTTATTAGACCTATAAACCCACCTTCCAATGGTGGGCACAAGTGGGTACTCACTGCTATAGATTATTTCACAAGGTGGAATGAGGCAGTAGCCTTGAAAGAAGCCAATGAAACATTTGTTTTGAACTTTTATGATGAAATAATAACCAGGTTTGGTGTTCCAGAATCAGTCATTTCAGATAATGCCTTGGCATTTGTGGGACTCAGAGTGGCTGATTGGGTAGTGAAAAATGGAATATATTTGAATACTTTATCAAATTATTACCCTCAGGGTAATCATTTGGCTGAAAGCACAAACAAGAACCTGATCAGAATCATTAAACGAATAATGGAGGATAATCAGAGAGCTTGGCACACTAAGCTGGAATATGCCTTATGGGAAGATAGGATAACTCCTAAGCGGTCTATTGGAAATTCTCCATATGTACTGGTTTATGGCAAGGAAGCCAGATTACCTTTGTCTGTAGAGATGCCAGCTCTTAACATTATGCATCAGTTGGAAATGTTCTAGGAACAAGATCCATTAGATGTCAGATTTTCTCAGCTCATGGAGCTGGAAGAGACAAGGGACAAAGCTATGAAGTCTTTGGAGTACCATCAACTTCAAACTAAAAGAGTTTTTGACAAAAGGGAAACTACCAGGGTCTTCAGAGAAGGTGATATTGTACTCAAATGGGATGAGTTGAAAAGAAGGCCAAGGAAGCATACAAAGTTTGATAGCTTCTGGAGTGGCCCATTTGTTATCACATAGTGCAAAGAATACAACGCGTCCTAGTTGTCCAAGATGGATGGAGAGATTCTGCCTATCCCAGTCAATGTGATACACCTCAAGCATTGCTTTCAGGTTTGATCTATACCACTTCTACTAGTTTAGAAGTTTTGCTTTCAATAAGTGTTGCTGCACCTTAGTTTAGTTCTTGTTTTCAGTTTCCCTAAGTCCTTTTCAACATAATTAGTTTCTTGCTACTGTTATAGTTTTCAATAAGTTTCCAGGGTGTTCTGGGTCATCTTTGCTGAGTTACAACATTGAGTCAAGTTATTTTTAGATTTGTTCTAGGTTTCTAAGTGACCCCATGCCCAATGAATAGTCTAGGCAGCTAGTCTTAATGTTTAGCAAGCAAACATATAGCAGATGTCACCAAAAATGTTACTCATTTTTTACTTTTTCTCAAGATTCACTGAGTTTAGAATGTTTTCAAATTGAAAGTTAAGTGCATTTCTTATCTATCTTCCCTATATTGCATTCAATTCTATAAACATATGAATCAAAGAGATTACAAGTTTCAATAACAGATTATTGCATTTATACAAGTGCATACAATATTGAAAAGATTTGCACAAATCTTGTTGAAAGTAATCTTTATTGATTCAAGAGTACATATTTCCTCACACAAGTCATGAGACTTAACTTGGTCAATGGAAATGAAGTACAATTTATACATTGATGGATTAAAAGAACAAAAATGCACATATAGGGGAAGAGGCCAGTCATTGCCTAATGACTGGTCAGAGTTTGTTGTCCTACTTGGTCTTCTACTTCAAGTTGTCTTGCGTCCTCCATAGCTCTCTTTTTCCAGTCCTTGCATCTAAGAAAATTGCAATGATGTTAGAGCAGTGCTTTAAGAAATGAAGGCTCCTAACACTACATGTACATGCACCCATTAGTGTATAAACTATCCTTC